>JAJJWW010005372.1:0-68174 GCA_023531295.1 Papaver armeniacum | reverse complement strand
CTTTACGGTTTCTTTGTTAATAGTTTGTCACCATCTTATGCTTACCTCATGACAAAGCCCACTGATTAGAGCTAGCGGGGGACTTAATGTTGATGGTGGTTTTTAGACAAGGGGTAAAATCGTAAAACCCATGACCTAGTGTTACGCAACACATTAACTAAGAGCATTTAACTTCGGTGCAAATAATTAATAGGGGTATTTTTCAAAATACCCGGATTAGGAGTTTCAACCACGAACCTAATTCCAAAACCAAGCGCGTCTTTGCACCATAGTAGCAACAATGCCAAACCAAGCCGCATCTTGTAGCACCATGGCAACCATGCCAAACCAAGCCGCATCACTGCGCACCATGGCAACCATGCCAAACCAAACCCTCTGCGCGCCATGGCAACCATGCCAAACCAAGCGCGCATCATGCACCATGGCAACCATGCCAAACCAATCGCAGCACTCTGCGCACCATGGTAACCATGCCAAACCAAGCCGCATCTGCGCACCATAGCAACCATGCCAAACCAAGCCGCATCTCCTAAGCACCATGGAAACCATGCCAAACCAAGCCAGCATCTGCGGCACTCATGGCAACCATGCCAAACCAAGCCGCACTCTGCGCACCATAGCAACCATGCCAAACCAAAGCTTCCACTGCGCACCATGGCAACAAAGCCAAATTCCAAGCCACTATGCCTTTGGCCCATGCCAAACATAGCACCCCTAGGTTTACAAGACTTGCAACTAGGTCAACATGGCCGTACGTGCCATTGGCACATGCCAACATGTCATAAACCATATTCCGGCTATGCCTTTGGCCACCAAACATAGCGCCCTATTCGCAAGACTTGCAACTAGGTCAACATGGTACCGCGTGCCATTGGCACATGCCAACCGTCTTGCATAAACCATATTTCAGAAACGTATGCCTTTGTACATGCCCCATAGCGCCCTAGGTCTGCAAGACTTACCTAGGTCAACATGTAATACGTTCCATTGGCACATGCCAACACGTCTGCATAAGCCGTATTTCTAAACAGCTATGCCTTTGGCCCACGCTAAACATAGCGCCCTAGGTTAAGACTTGCAACTAGGTCAACATGGCCGCACGTGCCATTGGCACATGCCAACACGTCTGCTGAAACCATATTTCTAAGCCGCTATGCCTTGAACCACGCCAAACATAGCGCCCTAGGTTTAAGACTTGCAACTAGGGTCAACATGGCCGCACGCGCCATTGGCACATGCCAACACGTGCCACAAGCCATATTTCTAAGCCGCTATTCCTTGGGCCCACGCCAAACATAGCGCCCTAGGTTTCAAGACTTGCAACCAGTCAACATGGCGCACGTGCCATTGGCACATGCCAACACGTCTGCAATAGTATTTCTAAGCGTATGCCTTTGGCCACAGCTAAACATAGCGCCCAGGTTTAAGACTTGCAACTAGGTCAACATGGTACGCGATGCCATTGGCACATGCCAATCACGTCTTATGAGCCATATTTCCGAAGCGCTATGCCTTTGGCCCACGCGAACATAGCGCCCCTGAGTTCGCAAGACTTGCAACTGGGTCGACATGGCGCGCGTGCCATTGGCACATGCCAACACGTGTGCATGAACCATATTTCTAAGCCGTATGCCTTGGGCCACGCCAAACATAGCGCCCAAGGTTGCAAGACTTGCAACTAGGTCAACATGGCCGCACGTCGATGCCATAAGCCATACTTCAAACCGCTATGCCTTTGTACGCCAAACATAGCGCCCTAGGCTTTGCAAGACTTGCAACTAGGTCAACATGGACGCACATGCCATTGGCACATGCTAAACACACACGCTGGTAGCCTAACTTGCAAACCGTGCAACCTAACACCAAGGCATTTCACACATGCCAAACACACACGGGTAGCCCTAACTTGCAAACCGTGCAACCTACCACCAAGGCATTACGCACATGCCATTGGCACATGCTAAACACACACGCTGGTAACCTAACTTGCAAACCGTGCAACCTACCACCAGGCATTCCGCATGCCAAACAAACCGGCGTCTGCATTGATGTTCTCAGGTAGCTCCAGATCCAGTTCCACCATGTTGGGATTTGACGTTCGGAAAGCGGAAATCGAGTTGGAGTTGATATTGTAGTAGATAGATAAATCCTCCATTTGTGGTCGCCAATTGTTTATGGGTGAAAATCGTTTACTAGCGATTTGGTAATTTCGGTGGGTGAGTGGCCAGATTCAAACCCAAACAAATGTCTTGCCGTGAGAACTTTATAGGTTCGAGAGATCGATCCGTACAAGTCCGGCCTAAACCAAGAAATGGTCGTTCAGTTTGCTTCGGTCACAAAGTGGAGGAGAAGGGTTGATTTGGGGAGGGAAGCAAAGAAAGGTGTTGAGGAGTAGTATCTCGACTTGTATCGAGAAAGTGAAAACTTAGGAATCTTGCAAGAGATGGAAGCTTTTGAGAGAGCTTGAAAGTTGCCTTTACGAGAGTGTAAGTGTAGTATATTTCTCCCGACCGAGACTTGTTATGCAGTGGAAATAGGTAAGACCTATTTATACAAGTCGAGATTGAAACGTGCCACTGCCTCATGAAGGAAGAGAGTAAAGGGTGAAATAATGGGAGGAGGTAGTAACCGCATGGTTTAATGGTAACGTTTTCACCATTATTTCCTCTTTTATTTGACAGCTTTATTCCTTTTCACGCTTTCTTAATGTGAGCGTAGTGTACGTACATCTTTGTGACCCCAAACCAAAACCTAAAGAAGCATCCCCCGGTTGTGTTGATGTCTCGAGTGTTGGTTGCATCTTGAGTGCAAGTGGCGCTGCTAGTGGCGCGTGTGGCATGTGCCAATGGCATGTGCGGAATGCCTTGGTGGTAGTTTGCACGTTTGCAAGTTTGGCTACCGGCGTGTGTGCTTAGCATGTGCCCGATGGCATGTGCGAATGCCTTGGTGGTAGGTTTCACGGTTTGCAAGTTAGGCTACCAGCGTGTGTGTTTAGCATGTGCAATGGCATGCGTGGCCATTAGGGCCGTGACCTTGATAGGGAAACTAGCTAGAGAGCATGTTGGCATGTGCCAATGGCATGCGTGGCAGTTAGGGCGTGATTTTGCTAGGAAACTAGCTAGCGAGCATGTTGGCATGTGCCAATGGCATGCATGGCCGTTGGGCGTGATTTCGCTAGGGAAACTAGCTAGCGAGCATGTTGGCATGTGCCAATGGCATGCGTGGCGTTGGGCGTGATTTCGCTAGGGAAACTAGCTAGCGAGCATATTGGCATGTGCCAATGGCATGCGTGGCCGTTAGGGCCGTGATTTTGCTAGGGAAACTAGCTAGCGAGCATGTTGGCATGTGCCAATGGCATGCGTGGCCGTTAGGGCCATGATTTTGCTAGGGAAACTAGCTAGCGAGCATGTTGGCATGTGCCAATGGCATGCGTGGCCGTTAGTGCCGTGATTTCGCTAGGAAACTAGCTAGCGAGAGCATGTTGGCATGTGCCATTGGAGCGTACGGCCATGTTGACCTAGTTGCATGTTTGCAAGCCTAGGGCGCTATGTTTGGCGTGGGCCAAAGGCACGGCGGCTTGGAAGTATGGCTTTGCGACACGTGTTGGCATGTGCCAATGGCACGTGCGGCCATGTTGGCCTAGTTGCAAGTCTTGCAAGCCTAGGGCTATGTTTCTTGTGGGCCAAAGGCATAGCGGCTCGGAAATATGGCTTGCGACACGTTTTGGCATGTGACAATGGCACGTACGGCCATGTTGACCTAGTTGCAAGTCTTGCAAGCCTAGGGCGCTATATTTGGCGTGGGCCAAAGGCATAGCGGCTTGGAATTTGGCGTTGTTGCCATGGTGCGCAGGGTGCGGCTTGGTTTGGCATGGTTGCCATGATGCGCGAGTCGCCTAGCTTGGCATGGTTGCCGTGGTGCGCGATATGCGGCTTGGTTTGGCATGATTGCCATGGTGCGCCGTATGCATCTTGTTTTTGGCATGGTTCTTAGTGGTGCGCAGAGTGCGGCTTGGTTTGGCATGGTTGCCATGGTGCATGATGCGGCTTGGTTTGGCATTGTTGCGGCTTGGTTTGGCATTGTTGCCATGGTCTTGCAGATATGCGGCTTGGTTTGGCATTGTTGCCATGAGTGCGCAGTGCGACTTAGTTTTGGAATTAGGGTTACGTGTTGAAAACCCTAATCTGGTATTTTTGAAAAAATACCCCTATTAATTATTTACACCTGAGTTAAATGCTCTTATTCAATGTGTTGCGGGTAACACTAGGTCATGGGGTTTTACGATTTTACCCCTTGTCTAAAAACCACCATCAACAGCAGCGTACACTACGCTCACATTAAGAAAGCGTGAAAAGGAATAAAGCGGTCAAATAAAAGAGGAAATGATGGTGAAAAATGTTTTCACCCATTAAACCATGCGGTTACCACCTCCTCCCATTATTGCACCCTTTACTCTCTTCCTTCATGAGGCCGGAGTGCGTTTTCAATCTCGACTTGTATAAATAGGTCTTACCTATTTCCACCAGACAACAAGTCTCGGTCGGATAAATATACTACACTTACACTCTCGAGAAAGGCAACTTTGCAAGCTCTCCCAAAGCTTTTATCTCTTGCAAGCTTCTAGCTTTCACTTTACGATACAAGTCGAGATACTACTCTCCTCAACACCTTTCTTTGCTTCCCTCCCCAAATCAACCCTTCTCCTCCACTTTGTGGCCGAAGCAAGTGCTGGAGCGACCATTTCTTGGTTTAGGCCGGACTTGTACGGATCGATCTCTCGAATCTACAAAGTGCTCACGTGCAACACATTTGTTTAGGGTTTGAATCAATTTCTCACTCACTGCAAAATTAAATCAATGAAACGATTTTCACCCATAAGAAGGTTATCTATCTTTCATAAACATATGGAGTTTTATCTAATCCTTTAAAGGTTACTCTATTCAGGATATAACAAAATCATAGGACGACCTCTCCCCCACAAGTAGGCGGTTAATCATTTAATCAACATGGCATAAATCATCTCCTTAATGGTTTTGTTCTTACGATCAACTATACCATTAGACTACGGTGAATAAGGAGGTATGATCTCATCAATAATGCCATTTAACAAGTAAGTTCTCCAATATGAATTTTCATACTTGCCATCATGTTCAGACCTAACCCTTTTAGTGGTAACATATACATTGCTTTCAAGTTTATACTCTTAAGGCTTCTAAGGCATCATACTTATCCCTAAGTAAGTATACAAGATAGCACCTCGTACAATCATCTATGAAAGTTATAAAAACACCTTTTACCACCTTAGTTTTGGTTGATTTCATGTCAACTAGGTATAACTGAATTAATTCTAAGGGCTTAGAATTACTCTGAGAAATTTTGCTAAAAGGTTTATAGCATATTTTGATTCTATGAATATTTAACTTTTGTGTTCAATATCCAAAATAAATTTGGGTATGCAACATACGCTTCCCAGTTTATGCATTGACTTATATAAGTTTACGGTTCCATGTCTACCATGCAAAACATTCAATCGCACAAAAGAAAACACAAGAATCAACTACTTCATCAATTTTTTTTCGTTAAGCTTATATTGACCTTAAGTCTTATAACGTTTCCTTAAAAATCACATGCCCTTAGGTATGACAAGTTTTCCATATTCAATTAATATCTTAAGTCTTTTACCATCTACAACAGAGCAAGATACAAGATTCTTACATATGCCCTAACATGAAAACTTCATTCATGTGAGAATATTACGAGATATGAGCTTACGCTTTCGACCTTTCCCTTTTATGCAACCTCTGTCGCAGGTGAGTTACTCATATAGAGTTTCTCGACATCTCCTATCCTCGATAGGAGGTGAACAGTCTCTGTTTCAACAAACATGCTTGGTGGCTCCAGAGTCCACCTACTGGTCTCTCACATTGGTTATTAGAATAACTTCCAACATCATGCCACTGAAATCGTTCTAGTTTGTTTCAACTAAATTAGCATTAACTTTCTACTTATTAAGGTTTTTACGTTGTCTACAATTTACTGCCATAATGCCAGGAATTTACAAACATAAAAAATCACCCTTAATAAAAGTAATGCTAGATTCAGGTTTACGAAACATACCTTTCTTATGAAGACCACGCTTAGAGTTGCGTTCGATGTTCCCACCTTTGCCAGCTTTGGAAGATTTGTTTCCAACCACATGCGCCTATTAGCCATGTCCCTTGGAGATGACACCTTTATTCACAAACCACAATTCCAAATCGGAAAGTAAAATATGAGTTTCGAAGATAACATTTAGATTTACAAACTTCGTTTGAATCACCGTTTCAAAAAACTCATGGTTACCCCACAAAAACTACTTTAGTTAATAACAAATTTCTACTCGTCAGAATTTTTCAGGAATGTTTCTCTTTTTGTAAAATATCAAAAAAATACTTTTACAACTCCGAAAATTCTGAAATTTTATGTGAGTAACTCTCTGGATGTCTACTACGTTGTGTCAAAAGGGTTCATCGAAATTCCTTCTAGGTTGAGAGATAAATGCGAAACTCTACAGCTGACCAAAAATTCGTTTTTGTTTTTCACTCCACAATTAACATCCATGATTCACAAACCAACCAACCATATTCGATTATTACAAATTATAATGAAACTGGCGAGATCAACATGGTTGAATTGGGAAAGAAGATTCAATTGGAAGAGATGTTGTGCACCAAAGACAAGAACGTGTCATCTGCAAGGGACATGTCTAACAAAGCTCATATGTCTCGAACATAAGCCATCCAAAGTGGAAAAGGTGACAACAACAATCGCAACTCGAAGCATGGACCTAACAAGAAAGGTATGTTTCATAAACCAGAATCTAGCATTATTAAAATTAAGGGTCCTTGTTGGGTGTGTGGAAATACTGGTCATATGGCAGTTCACTATAGACAATGTAAGGATAAGAAGAATAATGCTAACTTGGTTGAGAAAAGCAAAGACGAGTTTTATGCTGTGGTGTCTGAAGTTAATCTGGTGACCAATGTGATGGATTGGTGGGTAGACTCGGAGCTACCAAGCATGTTTGTGGGAACAGACTAATCACCTCCTACCCAGAGGGTAGGGGAAGGCGAGAAACTCTATATGGGTAACTCATCCGCATCGAGAGGTTACGGGAAAAGGAAAGGTCGGTCTGAAGCTCACATCTGGAAAGACTCTCACATTGAATGAAGTTCTTCATGTTCCAGGACATCTCAAAAATCTTGTTTCTTGTTCTTTTTAGATGATAAGGGTTTTAAAGTTACAATTGAGTCTCGGAAAACTTATAGTAACTAAGGGCAATGATTATGTGGGTAAGGGTTATAAGACTGGGGTCTATATAAACTTAATGTAACTTCGTCTGAATTGAAATTGAATGATTCTTACGCTTACATGTGTGTCATTGAACGTTTGGCATGGTAGACTTGGTCATATAAACTATAAATCAATGCATAAATTGGATAGCGTAGGTTGCATACCCAAATTCACTTTAGATAAAAATCATAAGTGTGAGATTTGCGTAGAATCTAAGCATGCTAAGAAATCATTCAATAAGAATGTCCAGAGAAACTCTAAACCCTTAGATTTAATCCACTCAGACCTAGTAATTTTTCAAGTTTTAATAAAAATTATAATTTATTGTTTTCTTTTGTGAATGAAACTTATTAGTCCCCAATTGTGGAGTTTACAATTTTTAGTAGTTTTAAGAGACTATATAAACCTTTTAGTCCCACATCGGGGAGTTTTTCTTCTTAAGTTGTATTTGTCAATTATATAAACAATTCACTACTTTTGTAAAATCTATGGGAAAGGGGTTGCTCTAATATTTTAGAGCGACCCCTAAGGTAAAATATTTTATAGCATTTCGTAAGCGTTTGCGATTTTTCTTAACGGTTTTTTCGGAGTTGCCAAGCTCAAGTTGAGCATCTACTACATATGCTAGTAGTAGGTGTAGTAGGGTGTTTTATCCTAGAGATATCCGTCTTGTGAGGGATATAGCATCACTCTTGAGTGTTTCGGAGTTTCCAAGTTCAAGTTGAGCATCTACTACATATGCTAGTAGTAGGTGTAGTAGGGTGTTTTATCATGGAGATATCCGTCCTGTGAGGGATATAGCATCACTCTTGAGTGTAGCCAGGCGCTAATGTCTTAAGGGCAACGTGTTGAACACGTGACTCACTCTGTTTTTAAAAAGTTTTGCCTTGTTGCTGTTGCGGAGATTTGGGGAGCTCGTCTGTTTCATCAAATCGATCGCTTCCACTATAAAGGAGTTAAGTATCAATAACTTTTGCTTATTTGATTCTTTCCTTGTTTTTGATTATTGCACCCAACATTATAAACTCTCAAAGTATGGTGATCAACTGGGATCTTGAGACATGTACGGGTGGCTGGTCACATGAACAACCAAATTCGCCTTTCTGGAGTCTACCGGGTCTTATTCGACAAAGATCGTCGATTTGGAAGCAACAATTTCTCTTGAGGGGAAACTAAAGTTCAAGGTTGGAAGCAATAAAACTTTCGATTTGGAAGATGAAAACTCCATACTTAAAGAAACTTAATAGAGTGAGGGTTGAGAAAGAAAAGTGCTCTTAAAAGAGAGAAAATAGTTCTTGGTACACCGGCCGGTCTAGAAGCTCTGGAACATAGATCAGTTGGTCGAAGCTACTGTTAATTTGAGGGTATTTACCTGTTCATTAAGGACCTTCCCCATGCTGAATTTGAGGGTATTTGTGCTTGTTTTTTATTTTTGTTTATTCCATCCGACTTGTATCATATCTCTTTGTATTTTAGTTCAAAAAATTGAGTTCATTTAATGGTTAGTCTGATTGGCCAGCTCGATCGGACAATAAAGCAATGAAGATTCCAATGCTTAAAATTACATAATGATTTTGTTGGTATTTCTCAATTCTAGAGCCTCTTGGATAGTACCGATCCCCGTGGTAACCACCTCTTGGCACCTGAGGGAAACCCCATACTTGCCACAAGAATAAATATATCTCGGAAGCTAAAGCTTGTGATTTAGAAATGATATTAGTGCAAATAATTCATCAAGATATCACTCAAAAGTGTAGGCATTTTGTAGGAGTAAAATATCGCACATATAATAAACCATGCGAGATAGATAATTTCACATGGGCGACCATAATCGCACACAGCAAAGCTGAGATGACATACCAGATGATGTCAGCGGAATCACGGGTAAAGGGTAAAGATCTGTGCGAGATAAAGACATATGCGAAGATGAGAGAATGTATATGAGCGAATGGATCGCATGGTTATTCCAATAATAAGGGAGATCTTAGCTGTCACTCACTATGTAAAGAACCCTATAAATAAGAGATACCTTCACTTGAGATCAGTTAGTGTGTGAGTTAGATAAGGAATTAGGAGAGATAAAGTAGAATCGAGAGTGAGTAGCAAGTTGTAATACTCTTCTGTTACTTTGTAATTCTATCATTTGATAATTCTAAATAAATTGTTCATCATGATTATTTAAAGTTGAGTTTAGAATACATTGGGATGTGGTTGTCAGATATTTGACAACTACATTTTTGGCGCCAGAAACAGGGACGAAGATAAATCCTAGTAGGAAAACAATCTAGGAAATGAATATGGTGAGGATTCAGTCTGTTATTGAACAAGGGATGACAACGAGAATAAGTAACAAAATTGATGAACGAAGAAGGATTACAAATCTTGATCAATAGGAAGAAAGGTTTGAGGACAATCAAAGAACTGAAATTCCAATTGAACCTTAGCGAGAGAAAGGACATGATAACGTAATTGATTACGATAGAGTGAGTGTCCATACTGCAAGAACAAATTCTACAGATGAAGAAAAACAAAGAATAAGTGAATGACGAATTCAAGAGAGTGAAGGAAATATGACAATTGCAAAGCTTAGGCAACAATTATTAGCAGAACGAAGGAGAGAAGAAGAAGAACATGCAAACCTAATCCGTCAAAATAATGATTTACAAGAGGAGAATCTTAGGTTACAAAGATCAACAAGTTCTACAAGGTCAAGATCAAGCACAAGTTCTTCTCGTCAGAGTCAATCTAATCATGAAAATACTAAGCGAAGGAAACACATGGAAATAAATGAAGAAAACTCACAAGAAGATGTGAATTCACATGAACAAATAGAAAGAAGACGTACAGTTCAAGAATTAGCAACTAATCGATATCCACATTCACGTGAACTTCTCCGTCGTATACATGATAATTTTGAAGAAGAGCAAGATCCAAGACAAGCTCAGATGATATTACATGGCAGAGAAATATTGAGAAATGAAGATGCATGTGAACGATAACTTTCACATACAATAGAAAGACAGCGAAGAAGAGATGAATTTGATGAGAGAGAGAGTTACAAGAGGCAATACGTCAAAACAATCATGATAATCATGTTAGGAAACGCGAACATCAACGTATAATAAATACATAGCAAAGACGTATTGCAATGCAAAAAAGAGAAGTGTCAAGACATCGACATGATCGCACCGTTGAAGATGAGCGACATCTTAGAGCACAAATCGAAACAAACAATGAAGGTCGTAGACGAAAAACAGAAGAAGATGACAATTAT
The DNA here is from genome assembly GCA_023531295.1 of Papaver armeniacum. Classification (NCBI taxonomy): domain Eukaryota; kingdom Viridiplantae; phylum Streptophyta; class Magnoliopsida; order Ranunculales; family Papaveraceae; genus Papaver; species Papaver armeniacum. The sequence goes on along the minus strand of JAJJWW010005372.1, from coordinate 57,568 downwards.
GAGATACATGAAGCAATACGTCAAAATAATCATGAGAATAGATTGAGAGAAGCGAGATTAAAAAAGACATATACGAGAAGAACGGGATCAATCATTAAGTAAAGAGTTACTCAGGGAAATGGCAAGAGTTAAGAGAAATGATGACTACTAGGAGACATGATGGAAGAAGGAAATTAGAGGAAGCGGTAGAGGAAGTTGGAAAAACTCCATTTACAAAACAAATTCAAAGAGCAGCAATGCCATCCAAATGTAGTTTACCAGCATTCACGAGTATCTTCGATGAAAATGCATGCGCGATACAACACATAAAAGCTTATATTGGATCTTTATTGCAATGGGAAAATAATAATGCAGTAATGTGTAAGTATTTTGCTGCAAGCTTAGCAAAGAGGCTCAAGTGGTTTGAAGGACTACCTGTGGAATCAATTAATTCATTCCATCAATTGGAAAATATCTTCTTAGGGCAGTATATCAGTAATAATCTATCAAGGCCAGGGATAGCAACACTCAAAATTCTAGCAACCCAAATAAATTCATCTCCACTCTCTATAAGAAGACGGGAGGGAATTAAATTCCTTTCCTCAACAAGATAATATCTCTCCTTCAAGGCTGAATCACGTTCTACTTTAACTTCAATAAGGGATTCTTGGAATTTTTCTAGTGCCTTCGCACCATTAAGAGCGATTTCATCTTTCTCATCAATAAGTTTATTCTTCTTTACTTCCAATACTTTGATTGTTTCTCTGCTCTCATGAAGACGTTCCTTAAAGATGTTAAAGGAAGATAATGCTTGTCCATGATTTCGCCTAAGGAAAGCATATTTTGTTCTTAACTTTTTCAAATTAATATTTCCAAATTCTCTATCAGGAAAATTAGTCAAAGAACTGTTAAGGTGTTCTATTAGAGTTTCAGCATCGGGAAAATTAGCAGGTTCATCTGATAGATTATACAAGTCTGCGAAAATGCTAAAGTAAGAAGTGTGAATCATTGTATAAAAGAAGGGAAATTGAAAAAATAAAGAAGTTACATACCAAGGAGTTCATTATTCTTTTCTCGAGCTTTGTGAATCATTTCAGAATTAATTGAGTTATCATCATTAAGTTTGGAATTCTCGCTTGAAAGCTCGACATTCTCATTTACTAGTTGGGTGTTTTCGTGCTTCAATTTAACATTCTCATCTTTCAGTTTGTGAATCTTCCTCTCATTATTCAAAGAAATAACATAAGAAATTAGAGCATTCTGCAAAAATCAAAAGGAGTGTTTCAGATAAAAGAAAGATATGCTAAAGAAAGAGTACAAGCTAAGTATTGTAAAACATTACCAAACCATTCAATGCAAATTGGAGGTCTGGATCTATCGCAGAGGCAGCTCAACGAAGAGATGGATTTTCATAATCAGAAGTAGAACAGATCTCTGAATTCATCCGAAAGGCACGAACCAGCTGATCATTCTCAAGAGTAGCAAAGGCATATCCACTAAAAACATTATCCTAGCAATTGATAAGAATCAATTGATAATTCTTCTTCTTCTTCGGGAATGAGGATACCGTCATCAATAGATTTTGAGCTTGATGAAGAACCATATCTCGCACGTTTCCTAGCAACATTATCCTTTGATGATGATACTTTAGGAGAAGATTTCGATGTACGCTTCTTGGGAAGACTCTTGCCCTTACCCGAAGTTTTGTTGACCACCTACGCGAATAATCAAGATAAGAAACAGAGGCAACAATATTGTTAAATACAAGAATGGGTGTTTGTTACTTCCTTATTCTGCGAAGATGATACCTTTTAGCGGCTGAGGAAAGAGAGAGATAAGAAAGAAAACCATGAGGAGTCACAAACATTCAATGGAATATCACATACTGCCACTTTTTTAACTTCTTCTGCGAGTAATTTAAACTCCCAAGGTGGATAACGATGATAATCTTCGGGCAATGGATTATCAGAACCATCCTCAGCTCTTCTAGACATGAAGGGACCTTCTAAAATAACAGGGCAATTGAGCCAAGCAGTGTCATTTGACCTACGAGCAGCACAATTAGAATTTGTAGGCCAATCAACGTCTCGCATAATCCTCTCACCATCACTTAAATCGTCAACCCTTCTTATGCCAACTGCCCACTTAGTCACGTTACTTTTCATAACAGTAACGTAATAATTCTTAAAGAAATTTTCAAGAGTATAATCAGCAGGATCTGTAACTTTGTCACGAAGATCTTCTCTTCGCACTTCATTAGGATAAGAGTTTCCAAGGCCAGCTGCGCGACGAGCATACTCCAAGGGAATTCTAATAGCATCACCATTTAGTTGAAATAATCCTCGTGTGAACCTATCATCAGCAAGGATTCTGTAAAAAAGAGGAATTTCTGGAATAGTTGTGATTGAATCTCTTTCAAACTACCCAAAAATCAAACCATAAAACCTGTTGCCTGAAATCTATATTCCTCCCTTTTTTTATAAATTTGAATTACGGAAGAAGAAGTTGTCCCCTTATCCAATGCTAAGGTCCCTTTAGTGCATGCCCTGGTGGGTGTAAATAATAATTTTTGGGGCGTAAATGGTAATTTTCCTGGATGCCCATTTCTGGGGTACCTTTAACACATTTCTGGGGTGCGTTTATCAAATCCTCAAGAAGCGCAAATATTACTTTTTGAACAACTTTTTTCACAAGAATTTATTTCTCCAAAAACACATATAAAAGATAAAATGTATAGCAAAATAAGCACAAAGTCGGATACTAACATTACATAAAATTAAGATCCAAATAGACACGAAAATGCGTCTATCAGTTAGAGATAACTTATTTAGGATCGCACTTAGCCCTAGAGGTTGCAAATCACAGGAAGATGATATTTTCAAAGGTGAAATTTTGAAAAATTCAAGAAGCTTACGAAGTAATTTGAGAGTTCAGTTTGGTGGTCCATCATCCCAACTGGAACTAAATATTAGTCATCATCTGGTCTTTAGCTTTGACATGTTGTGTATTATGTGGTAGTTAGTGGAGTGTCTAATTACATCACTTGCTACATTTCAAGTGGGAGAAATTCGATAGATGTTTTCCACCATCTCTCATCCCTGTAAGTAGACAATTTCCATTGATGCATGTTTCTGTCTGGTAGTCCTGTAGAAACCTTCAAGTTGTTTCAGATGGCAACAAATGTGGATCCTAGTTAGCAATTCGGGTATGGAGAGTAGTTCATGACAGAAAATGTACGAGTATTACTCGGATTCGTAAAAATCAAATCCAGTCAATGGTTCGTTGTTCGGCAGTAATTCGGATTCGAATGACTTTCTAGACTCCAAAATTTGCACTATACGAAAAATAGCAATGTACATACTGGACCCCGAGGCATATTTTGCTTATAGAGATTCCGTCACAATAGGTTACAATGGTAAATTTTGATTTTTTTTTTTTTTTTTTTTTTTGCTCAGCAAAGAAAGGAGAATATATTCAAAGAATGAAAAAATACAGAATCCACACTAGCCAGGAAGGCTACGAAAACAGACTGAAACCCAACAACAGGAAGGGAAAATCCCAACTACGAACCTAAAAAGAAAAGAACAACTTAGGGAGGATTTGAAAAGAAATGCGCCCACCCAACAATAACAGTAGAGGTATTAATACCCTTAAAACAATCCAAACCCCTAGACCAATTGAAAGCATCGATTTTTATGTTTCTAATAACATCATTCAACTTGAAAGGTTTTCTTTCGAAAGCGATATCATTCCGAGCTTTCCATAAGCCCCATGGAATGGCTGCAGGGAGTCTTTTCCACAGTTGAAGACCTTGAGCAGAAAATGGGGAGTTTTTCCAACCCACAATGACATCTTTCACTGTTTGAAGCAAGGTCCCACCACCAGCCAAACCAATAAAGTAATTCCAAACACGCAAGGCAAAGGGACATTGTGAGAGTAAATGATCTTCGGTTTCTTCAGCAATGCCACACAAATAACATAGATTGGGAGAGTTCAGTGCGGAACGCCTATGGTGAAGATGGTAAATTTTGATTGAAAATGCAAATTTTGGCCGATTGGGTTATGGCGCTATTTGGAGGTCATGAGTGTGGAAAGAAATTCGACAACCTTCTTACCGACTAGGTAGATTTTGGGTCATTAGCAAATTTTGTTCACCAAGTAAATTTTGATTATGAGCCACACTTAGCATATATACTTTAGATCAAGTTGCAAATTTTGGTCATGACGAAAGATTTTAGACTCTCAGTTGTAGATTTTTGGTCATTTTTCTTCTTCTTTTGTCCCAGTGTAATCTTGAGTTTGCAATTTTTTTAATTACAATAGAAATTTTGGATCCTGAAGTAGTTTTGCAATACAATCTATGTACACAACTACTTTTTCTTCTCATCACTAATCGGATACTTACTTTTCGATATTACCAACATTCATTGTTCCATTCCGCCATTACAGTTAGATATTTGGACACTTGATATTACATACACTAGCTAGGTGTCTAATCCTACATTGACTGCTAGTTTTACTCCGAGAGATTGAGGATGTGATCAAAAAAAAGATTGAGGCTGCTACACAAAAAGAGTTTTTGAAACTTATACATCGATCAGTGACTTAGAATTAATCCTGCATCCTCTGGGACTTAATCTGTGATTTCTTATGTCATTAATTTAATACCATACTTAGTCAAGAAGAAAAAAATAAACGCAAAGATACAAAAACTAATAAGATGAAGCAAATCCATGGGGGCATGCAGTTGATCTCTGGCCCTGGCCTTACCTAGACAGGACATTCTTTTTGGACCTGGCAAAAAAAGGTCTAGAAAACCGCGAGTTCTGGAACCGCTAAGTAGCTCTACTTCTGTGTAAACATGCAAAAAAACAAATACTTGTTAAGAGTGTTCCTATATATTAAAGAAGAAAGATAGATTCTCACGCATGCTCAGCCAAATATGACGGCACCTTTGTAATTATATTTTTCTGTGTTTACCCAGCAAAATAAGACCTGGCCGTCCTGGCAAACTAGTGGTGGATCGGAAATATGACCACCTTTTCCAACCAAAGGCGCTGTAGAATCAAATTTCCACTCCCACTTGAAAGATAAAACTATGGATGAATGAATTGATCGATTCAACATAAACATCTATATATACACATACGTATGCGTATTTCGAATATTTATATTCCAATTTTATATAGTTATCGTTATTTTTCTGTGCCTAATGAAGATCATTAGCTATCCTCTAATCTCTATAAATAACCCACCCCACATGAACCTCATATCTCATCAAGAAAACACTCAAAACCAAATACATACCTCCTTTCCATAATATTTCTTCCTCCTATAGAGTAGTGTTGCACAAGCAGCCAGTCATGAATTTCATTGTATTTTTATCCCTAGCCTTATTAATCCATGTCTCTCAAGCCCAAACCTCACCAGAAGACTTTCTAGCTCCACATAACGCAGCTCGAGCTGAGGTTAATGTTGCACCCTTGGTATGGAACGAAACTGTTGCAACCTATGCTCTCAACCATGCTAACCAACTAGCAGCCGGTGATTGTAAGCTTGTTCTCTCCGGTGGACCATATGGTGAGAACCTTGTTTTGGGTAGTGGAGATCTCAGTACAGCAGATGTTGAAAAACTATGGCTTGGTCAGAAAAGTAATTATGATTACGAATCAAACTCATGTCAAGGAGGACCAGAAAACTGTGCGCATTATATAAATGTAGTTTGTAAAAAGTCTGTTTCACTTGGGTGTGCTGTTGCGTTTTGTAATAACGGTGATACCATTGTCGCCTGCAACTATGATCCACCATGCATAGCAGGAGAACGTCCTTATTAGCCATTTGAGGAGACTCGTCAGTCCACCTTATATACCATGAGCTTATATATATTACATAATTAATAAAACATATACCAAGAATAAAAGACCTAGCTAATTGAATTAGCTATAGGTGCGTGTTCCAGATATATTGTGTGTGTACTGTACTTGTCTTGCGGGTAAGTAAGTGCTTTTGTTGTATAAATAAAATGAATCAATGTGATTATATATATTAATTAACAGTTCTATGTATATCCTAATTTGGGTTTCCTTTGCCTCAAGATAATGTAATTGGCAATGGTAAAAGTAGGAGACATAGCACCCCGGAAGCACCTACTACTTTATTTTATTTTTATTTTATTTTTATATATTAGATGAGAGAGAATTTACAAAAAATAGGATACAACTGTTGGGGAATAACAATTAAAATTGATCAAACAACTAAATAATATAAGAAGGAACTTATCTGTTTTTGTGTCATCTCCGACTCAGGGACGTCTTGAACATCTCGTAAACACCATAGAAAGAAGAAATTGGTGGTAGATTGAGGCGATGTTCAACATACCGTCCTTAAGACAAGAATGCCTGGCTACACTCTGAAAAGATGATGCTATAGCTCTACGGGTACACCGCCTCCAAGATACAACAATCTTAACAAGTTTGAATAGCACATTCAAACTTGTTCTTTTTAGAACTTGGCAGCGGAAAACTCACGATTCATTAGCACTTAAAACCCTCATATCAAACAAAGAAAACGAAGAAGAAGTACACAACAGAGTGGATACAAGGGATAGGTTTTCACTATTCTCTACCAAAACCCTAGTGCAATTCCATATATATATGTAAGATAAAACTTACCCAATAAAATTAAGAGATAATTTTGGAAGGTATTTTAAATATTTTGAAAAATTGTTTTTATAATAAAATTTTATTCACATAAAACCTGGTTTTCCAACAATCCCATGAATGAAAATACGATAAAAAACGAAAAACTTGAAATGTCACGAATAGGCATAGGTGTCCATTAGGTCTTGAACCTTTGCTTAGTGAGAGATTACTCTAATTACTTGTTAGCCAAAGGTCTATAAGGTCTTGAACCATCCAACATTTGGTGTAACTCGCGATAACAACCACACATGATATCTCCAAGGTTGCTGCCAAGCTCACGTAGTTGTGTCCATTTTGGCCCACGGATCGTCTTGTTTCTGAGAATGCTCTAGAGAATCGGCTCATATTCTCATAGGAGTTTCACCCACTTCCTCATTCAGATAGGTGAGTTCCATCAAGAGTGTTCATTGCTACACCCCACTTCAATCTAAAAATTGAAACTATAGAACTCATTAAGACTTATTAAAAGTCATCCTTCACATGCATCACACTATCACATCTACACCATAGGGAAGGAAAGAGAATATAATTCTCCGATAGTGTTTACCTTTACCCACCATAAATTAGTTGTCTCATTCGAAACCTTGATCTTGCGATATCCAGTCAGAAGGTTGAGTATCATTCATGGCAAGTTTAATTTTATGAGCTTAAGTCCCGTCCCCCTCGATGTATAATTTCAAGCTATCTCTCTAGATTATCCTTTCGTCAAAAGGATCACTAATTTTTCTGTTGACTTCACTAAGTCCATGAGGTTCTCTTTTGACTTTACATGTCTACCGAGACTCTCTTTTGACTTTCACGAATCAACTAAAATTACTTCATTAGAGAGTATAGTTGTCTTACCGAACTAGCCTTCTCCGAGTATGTCTAGACTTTGTCATTGCTCATTTACTTTAGACTCACATAGTCAATTGAGTTTTAAATGATGGCCAAAGCGTCGGTCAACGAGAGGAATATCTTTTAAGAAGAATCTTAGTAATCATTCGTCTTCCTCTTATGCTTGAATTAAAGCACACAAACTTTGATTTCTTCAAAATACAAGTTCATCTTGTCTGTCTTAAGGACTTCCTTAGACAGACACTCCTTAAGAGGATACACACATGGGCTAAGATTTATCCATAGCCCGAAACTACAACATCTCTTAAGGTCTCTTACAATATGTAATACATACACAATTTAAGATGTACCTCAACTATCGCAAATCTCTAATTAGATCATCCAAGAATTCTCTTGAGATAAAAGGGGTATTTGTATACACCTGATATCTTACATTTACAACACATTATTAAACGCATCGAGTTTGACAAAAAACCATTTCCTTTTGAATTTCTATGGATCCTTTCGATCCTTTAGATCATGTCAGCCATCTTGGTCTTTCAGTAAAATCGTAAATATATCACATATTTCATAGGTGGTTGTAAAGCATATATAACATAATTGAAATTAATTATGTACTTCATGCATTCCAATCTCTGGTCTTCTAATCGTAGCATCCTGCGGATTTTCCAGGGTAAACGGATATGCACATCCTATTTTGCAACACGTCTAAACACGTTAGACAAACTAACTCCAAAAAAAAAATATTTGGTTACCTACTGATCCTTTAGACCATGTCAACCGCATATTAGTTTCTGTCAAATCTAAACAATCAATGATTTATTAGTAGATGTAAAACATGTTTATCATATCACAAGATAAATCATAATAGAGGTAATCAATAAGATAAGTATTTATGCTTATACTAATATATATGCAAAATCGGGTTACATCAACATTTTCTCCAAACCTTGTAGTTTGTCCCACATTTGATTAACCTTTCAAGGGATACTTTCTCAAAATCCGCTTGTGTATGATTACACACCTGACATGTGCAAATAAGATGAACAATTTTCCATATTACTTATTTTCTCTAAATTATGACTACCAAGTGGTCCATAATCACATGTCTTTCTTATATTCTTCAAGGTTGTTTGATACATTCATCATATACCTCTCAATCAAGATGGATTGCAAGATCACATGTCTTATCCCCCACATTTATGATGAATTCTAGACAAGCTTTGGTCACAAGTTGAGGGGACTATCTTGACTCTCATGAGAACAAGATCCAACAAACTCCACGTCCTAGACTCATGCGGCGACATTCAAGAACAACACTCTGAAAGCTTTGAATAAATATTCAAGGATCTAACTATGCATTACACTTGACCAAAGTCTACTAACACATATGCAACCAATCTGGATAAAAGACCTTTAACAAATGCATTGGATATACCAAAAGATCCCCCATATTTTAAGGACTTTCTAGAAAATAATTTAAGATCAATTCTTTCCTTCGGTAAGTTCAAAGTGGCACTAGTCCAGTGGCTGATCTGCAACTCTGTAGTTGAATTCTCATCATATTCTAGAATATTCTTACTCTAAATTATCATTACAAAGTTCTTGCTTAAATAACTTCTAATGACAATCACATACTAAATTGATTTGGGAATGTTTACCAAAATATGCAATTCTTACCCCAGATGAGATTTAGACAACTCTAAATAAAACATGCAACATCTTTCTAGATGAGGGTCGATTACACAGCGAGTTCCACTTGTACCTTTGCTTTATTATTGAAAGAAAGAACTGCGTACTCTTTCTCATACCAAATCGAGCTCCGTAGTACCTTTAGCATAATTGTGTTGATGAAGAACGCACTTTGATTTGCACAAAATCTAGTGCTCCAGTTCTCCCCATCCATCGCCTCATATTTGCACATAGATTGTTTACCTGACTAACTTATACTCATAAACAAGGTTAGTGATGAAAATTAGTCAATCAAGAATATAGATGCTACAATTTCTGAGAAAGCCTCACACTTTAAGGTAGATCTTGAATAAAATAATTCCTTCGTCTACTACCTTTTACTAGCTGGAGAGATCGGATACCAAAGTGAACAATATACAAGTTCCAGTATCCACTTACGTGACTGTTGCACATATTTCAAATACTAAAGCATAATCGACAATGCATTCGGAAGTTGATGCTCCCATAGTCCCAGTAAACCAAAAGGAGTTCATATCCATACGTCTTAGCCTTGGACCTTACCAGGATCTTATGTGCTTTCCTGTGTGTCATCTAGCACAACTATACAAGCACAAGTCAGGGATTCAACTTGGAGGTGACCTATTAATTAAGCGAATAACAACCAACAAACTAATAAGGATTGTCATGGGCCTTCTCTGCACTCTTGACAAGAGCAAGAGCCGTTATCTTCCCTCTTAACAAAACGTACTTCATTCAGTTTCGTCCTTTATGGATAGACTAGAACATGCACTTCATAACCTCTTCTCGAACTAAAAAAGTCCCATTAGCATCTATGTTACTAATCCAACTAAGATGCATCGTGTAGCAAACACCAAAAACGTCCCACTTTCTTTTGACAGTAGAGACGTCATTCCAATCAAAATAATGGATTTTTATCCCATTCATATCATGAACCCACCAAAAACTTCTTTAACAGATACTCAATTACTCAAGAGCATGTTTCCATGTCAGATTCTTAATGGAGCCAAATGATATTTCACGAAAGTAGTTCTACCATTCCCTTAACACTTGAGAAAAGTGAGAGAGAGCTATCTTCCTTCAAGTAACCGATTGAGCCGTAGATTGCTCGTGAGGACATCCACTGACAAACAACGAAGCCGTCACCACACATTGTTAGCTCCCGCGTATCACGCCCGTATGTTACTACACTTTCCACTACACACTTGTAGAAACGCCGGTATGTACATGTCAGATGATAGCTTTCTGCTGTCAAAACAATCAACCACTTGATTAATTAACAAACATTCTCAATTAATTTAGTAGCCCACACGCCACATGGTTAGATCATGAGATAATTAAATCAAAAGCATGACTCATGAGCTTAACCGAACAACATGACAAATTTGATGGTTTCAGCTTTCAAATTGGAAAAAATTCTCACAAGTAAGGCATCAAACAGCTACGTGACATAAAGTTTCAATCTAATCATATACTAACATGTTGGATAATGATTGTCGAAACTGGGATTCGGGAGATGCTTAATCTCTATCATTCTTCCCATCATTAGTGAGGTGCTATTGTCCAGTGTATATAACAGATACGTGATAGGTATCTTTTCTTCTTAGGGTTCAAAAAATCCAGAACTCCACCTTACTGGTCTAGTTATTAAACCCAATTCAACAATTCTAATTGTTATTATGAAAGAGAGTCTTGTCTTAAGATTGTTGGGGAATAACAATTAAAATTGATCAAACAACTAAATAATATAAGAAGGAACTTATCTGTTTTTGTGTCATCTCCGACTCCAGACGTCTTGAACATCTCTGTAAACACCATAGAAAGAAGAAATTGGTGGTAGATTGAGGCGCATGTTCAACATACTGTCCTTAAGACAAGAATGCCCGGCTACACTCTGAAAAGATGATGCTATAGCTCTGCAATACATCTGCCTCCAAGATACAACAATCTTAACAAGTTTGAATAGCACATTCAAACTTGTTCTTTTAGAACTTGGCAGCGGAAAAACTCACGATTCATTAGCACTTAAAACCCTCATATCAAACAAATAAAACGAAGAAGAAGTACACAACACCGGTGGATACAAGGGATAGGTTTTCACTATTCTCTACCTGTAAAACCCTAGTGCAATTCCATATATATATGTAAGATAAAACTTACCCAATAAAATTAAGAGATAATTTTGGAAGGTATTTTAAATATTTTGAAAAATTGTTTTTATAATAAAATTTTTATTCACATAAAAACCGGTGGTTTTCCAACAACAACAACCTAGCAAAAAAGCAAGGTGAAGAAAAAACTAATGATGGAAAAATTTACAGAAAGACACGCTTCCAACTCAAAAGAGACCGCAAAAAAATTAATATGAGTGTTAATACCCGCTGCCATTCCCCATTCAAGCATCAGAGTTCTCTCTTCGAGAGTGAGTCTAAATCAGTTTTGAACAAATAATTATCTTCAAAAGTTCTCTTGTTGCTTTCGTTCCAAACTACCCAAGTGACGCCTTGTTGGTATAAATTGCAAAGCGGAAGTAAGTGAAGATGGCATAACCCAGACAATGAGCAAGCTTATAAACCGTTTCTGGACATACCCAACACGAGTTTTTTCTTTGGAGTTAATAAACACCAAATCTTCCAAACAACTTATACGATGGATTTAGCACCTACTACTAACCAGTCAATAAACACCTGCTACTAACCAGTCAATAATTATAACACATTAAATCACAAATAGAAAAATCCGAACTTCAAATCTATCGTGGATTTGGACCAAGATACTAAAAGGATTAGAGTTAATAAAAGGTAATTTTATTTGGCAAGTCAAAAATGGAGCTTCGGTGAAAATTTGGGAAGACAAATGGATCCCTAACGCGGATATAATCCAAAAAATCCCCAACATTCAAGAACAAGAACCAACAAGAGTTCAAGAGCTAATAACGGATCAAAATATATGGGATCAAGAAAAGCTAAACCAATTCTTCTACCCGGAGGACAAGAAAAAAAACCAAGCTTTAAATCCAAGGAATCATGAGCAAGACATTATTAGATGGAGACACCATCAATCGGGGAAAATTCTCGGCCAAAAATGTATACACTTTTCTAGCCAATCAGGATCTTGATAATAATGATAACCTAGATTTCCCATGGAACAAGATCTGGAGAATTCAAGCCATCCCAAGAATTAGACTTCTCATCTGGAAAATAGCACAAAAAGTTCTACCAACGTCGGCTAGATTAGGTGCTCACAATATGGAAATAGACCAGTTTGTCAACTATGTAACAATCAAGCGCAAAAACAGAAGATCACCTTTTTGTGAGTGTCCATTTTGCAGAAAAGTTCTCACGGAGGTGCTTTATACGCCACTTTGGACCCTTGTCCATAAAGTTTTTCCCCTTCTTTCGCTACCTTCACATGGGCTTGTCGGACGGACTATCTCTTTTCTTGCTAGATAATTTACTTACTTATGGTTATCTTTTTAGCCAAGTTAGCTTATTTCACCCAACCCTACTCCGTGGTTGGTATCTTGTTGGGTACTCTTTTGTATCTTAGATTCTTCGGGTGAGTCTCCTCATTTCTATACGCATCACCTATGTACTTCGCAGGACTAATCAGTGACGAAATGTAGTCGACATTCGAATCGACAAGTCCCTGACTGGGATCTTTGAGTGAGATCTCTAGCCATACTTCTTCCTTTTATGTTTGACACGTGGCGAGCCTATTTCGTGTGCCTACAAAAGCATTGATTGCAATCAGGTGATGAGATATGTCCGATAGTGTACATTGTACTAATCCATATCGGGAGGCTGTTTTGCGGGGAAAAAAATTTGCTCTTAAATTTCAGTTTAACCTTCGCATAACCATAAAGAGGCTAAAACTGAAGTTTAAGCGACAACCAACGAGATACCATTTTTTTTTCTATAAATTATAAGATAATATATCGAAGCTGAACTAAACTATATGTATCCTTTCTCGAGTCTAACATAAAGCGAGAATAAAAATACTTAAGCACGTCACATATCTTCATCTTGTTCATTTGAAGGAACCGGACAATCTTGTTAATGATTATTACTTAAGTCATTAAATGTTATGCAATCCACTTGAACTTCATTATCTTCCATTAACACAAAATCACCATTGTGTTTATCTTTAGGATTACTCATTGTAGTATCTTTGATGGATTAGAAGGATTATTGATTACAAGATGCGATTAAAACTATAAGTGCCCCTTTTTTGATTTTTAGTGGCCTAGCTTTAATGATATTTCAAGCGCATCTTCAGGTATTAATCTTCTTCTCTTTTGTTTTGAAGGCTATTATTGAGGCGTCACACTTCATTAGAGGGGCTTCACTTGGATATCTGGTGACCACAAATCTGGTTAAGGGATACCTTTGATCAGTAGCAATTTGTCCAAATTACCCTTTAATTAAAATTAAAACAAAAGCAGAATAAAAACCTAATCTAATCTTCACACTTTAGCCCTCTTTTGACTCCACTGCTCTTCTTCTTCTTCTTCTCTTTCTCTTAACTTCTTCACGAGAATTTTCACATTAATTCATTTCATCGTTTTCGATTAATGCAACGATCCGAAAAATTGAACCTCGTAAGATTGAAATTTGTATGAAATATGAGGAAGAAACAAACGATTGCGTGATGGTAATCTCAATCAACCTCGACCAACAACTTCATCCTCAACGACCAGATTGAAACAAGCGATTCTCGGAAATTGGAACTCCTCAACAACAACCCATAGAGTATACGAAGGTATTAATCGACAAACCCATCTATTCTTACTCGTTTTGTGCTTAAAACATGTTAGATTGAATCAAATCGAAGAAAATTAGGGTTTTGTTTTTTTTTTTTTTTTGAGGCATTACGCCTAGGTTAAACAAGCGTAAGTCTAGTGTTCAAGAACATACGCCTAGGTTTAGAGGAATTCAAACCCAGTAAATTGATTTTGCATGTAGGTTTACGCTTGATTAAGCGAGACAATTTTTCCAATCGTATCTACTTACGCTTGGTTTTTCGATGGACAAAACCCGGCGTAAAAATTCTCGATGTTTTGGAGAAAGTTGCAATTTATGTTTTACGCCTAGGTTACGGCACCAAAGTTTCCAGGGCGTATTTAGTGTACGCCTAGGTTGGGATACATAATTTTCCAGGACGTATAGTCTTACGCCTAGGTTACGGCACCAAAGTTTCTAGCGTATTTAGTGTACGCCTAGGTTGGGTTACATAATTTTCCCGGACGTATAGTCTTACGCCTAGGTTGGATGATTGAACTTTCCAAAGCGTATTGTTTTACGTCTATGTTCGATTCTATTTTTCTCTAGGATTACCTAGGCGTAATTAATCTGAACATTTTTTTATTAATAGATTGGCATGTTTTACTAATTCATCAATATCGATTCTATAACATCTATTTCTTGTAACTTGCGGGAATCGTGATGGAGCAAAGCCTAAAAAGAATAGAGGAAATAACTTAACACCAAAGATACTCCTACACCTCGCCATGGAGTTCATTGTGGGGTCGATTATAGAGGTTTCATGAGGTGCTAATAAGAAGAAGGATATGATTCAAGTAAGTAGCTCAACATGTCCTGAAATTGAAGATAATGTTTTCCAAAATCTAGAAATTGAAGGGGAACAATTTCAACTACCGGTGATATCGGGAGGTACACTTGTGATTAGAGATACACCAAATCAACAAGAAGAAGAAGAAGTTGTTGTTCAAGGAAAAGGAAACAAGTTGTTGTTGCTTCACAGAAGCTACACCTAAACCTCAAGTGAAGGAAAAGAAGCGAGGAAGATACCTTCACCAAAAGGCAAAACATATTCTAAAGGCAATGATTTGTTGCACTGCAGAAGAAGAATGGTAGACTTTGGGGTGAGGCGCCCTAGATGAATCTCTGGTCTTATTTGGTTATCCATATTCATGGGCTGCTAAGGTTTGCTGCCAAACCAAGGTAAGAATCTCAAAAATTTCACTTATTTTGCATGATTTTGTTCAAGTTGATATTATTCGGTATAGTTTAGAGATTTAACAAATTTGTTGTTAATACATTCTTTGTAGGATCATAAAATTGCGATAAAGAAGGCCAAACATAAAAGGGTGGTTATTGGTCGTTAGGTGAAGAATGTAAAGAGGTTCGTGATCTTGTATTGGATACGGGAGGCTAGGTAATGGAATTCTCAACCATCGGCATGAGTTTGATTCTATTATTGCTTGTGCCTTTGGGAGAGCGATATTGGTTAGAAAACCGACACTTTTCATCTTCCATTCGCGAGATGACAATAACAGCCGGATGATGTGAAACAAATCTTGAACTTAAATGTTGAAGGAAAATCTGTTTTACAAGGTTTGACAACAATATGAGTTGGGAAGACCTTTATGTCCTTGTTAAAGACACACTTGGATGGGAGCGGGCGAGACCCGGAGGAAATAGTTTTAAGTGGGCTGGTGGAGATGAAGCAAGAGATGGTCCATCCATACTAGTCAAAAAGATATTGTTGAAGAATGCGAAAGATATGTTTGGAGGAACACAAAGGGAAGGTAGTTGAACGTCATAAGGTGATAGATGAAACAAAGAGATCGTCGTGATGACCACAGCATACCTATTGCATTCCCTTGGTACCATATTCTTTCACGATAACTCGAGGGAATCGAGTTAATGTCCCTTATTTACAATGGTTAAAAGATTTCCGGAGACCAAAAGTATGCTTGAGCCTTTGCCACCTAAAACTTTTTTACTTGATAGTTTTCAAAAAGCTTCGAGGGTTGGAACCCTTTGAACTTCTTTGGGAATGTTGGTCTTTTAGGGTAATCTATATAGTTTCGGTTTTGTTATATTTATCATTTTTTTATTGGTTTTATGTATATAATTTTTATGGTTATATATAATTTGTTAGGCATGTGGGCATATGACCACTTTTCGACCATGAGACCTTCTACATCTTGGTGGATGATGAGATTGGTCGTCCTACGGGAAAAAAGTTTGTATTCTTTGGTACCCAAGTAAAGCACAAAGAAGAGAAGATAGGTGAATTAAGGTTGAAAATGGATGCTCTCAGCATTTGAAGATGTAATATTTGATCCTTACATAAATCTAAAGAAAAGATAAGTTTGGAGAAGAGATTGATCATCGTGTTTTTCCAAGTTTGGAATCTAGCAGACCTTTGTTTCATCCTCAAATTACGTAATAGCCAATCCACGTGAGTTCTCCGCCAATATGGTTATGCGCGAAAAAAAGTCACTCAAGAATCTTTCAAATTGTTGGCTAATGCTTCTTAAGTAAAAGTGCCAATGTCGTGCTCAACTATAGCCCCCGAGCCAAGTATTGATGTTTGGAACAACCGCGATAATGCACAATACCAAGTCCATATGAAGGAGCTCATTCCTTCTCTAGGCACAAAGGCTTGAAGATTATTTGGAATGGTATTACCATTTTGGTCATCCTCATGTGATCAATAATGATCCGGGAAGCGGCGATACATATCCAAAGGCTCAAGAAAGAAGAAGCGTGAAGATGAAAAGAGAGAAGTGTATTTGATGCATTGGAAGGCACTTTATATTTCAACATGGTAAGTAAAGTTGTTATTTTCATGACGCCATTTCACATTTCTACAAGTATGTTTCATAACGTTATAATTGTTTGTACTAATATGTTTCATTTTGATATGTAAAAATAGAAAAGAAATGCCTTCCTTGGCACAAACATTGAAAGATAGGCCCTCACATGCACAAGTAAAGATTTTAAAACAACCAAATCAAAACTTGCGAATCCAAATAAGAATGCACTTGAGAACTTAGAGAGGCACGAGCGGAGTAGGCATTCGTCGGCAGAGATGTGGGTACTAGTCAACGCCCGCCCATCACCTAGTAGTTTTGAATATACGGAAGAGGATATGCATGCTTGTGGTCGGGGTCGGGGTGGTCGAGTCGTCGTGCAGGTCCTCGTACTCGAGGTGGTAACAAAAGAGGTCGTGGTCGTTACTGCGTAATGAGTAGACATTGTAGAAGACTATTTAGTTTCTTTTGGTTGTTTCTTTGGTTGTTATGAACAAGTTTCCTTTGGTGTAAGAGACTATTTAGTTTCTTTTTGGTTGTTACGAACAAGTTTCCTTTGGGGTAGAAGACTATAAAGTGAAAATGCAAAATCAAAATTAGGTACTCGGAACATTTACGTCGAGGTTTGTGGTAGGCAAAACCAGGCGTAAGACCTAACACAACAAGTTTTAGGATTTTGCGGGTTTACGTCTAGGTTTGGGGTTTGGAAAACTTCAGACGTCATTACGATAGTAAGTATTTCTCGGAAGTTACGCCTGGTTCGTGTTCTCTAAAACCTAGCGTAAATAGTTTTAAAATGAGTTTGTTGTTTTTTTGTCCCTATTTGGTTTGTTACACATCTTGGTTTTATATATAAGTTGAACATACATGCCCAACCATCTTATTTTTTTCTTATTTATACATATAATATTGTCAACAAAATACTTCATTCAAAACTACCAAAATACATATAATATTGTCAACAAAATACTTCATTCAAAACTACCAAAATACATTTAATATTGTCAATAAAATACTTCATTCAAAACTACCAAAATACATATAACCCAATTATCACTTCTAGACAAAATGTTTTATTCCTAGTGAGTCATTCAAAATATTTTCACCACCCTTCACAGTGTTTAGTCATCCTCATCCTTACCTCATCAATGCAAATGAGACATTACTCGTTGACATTTGTAATGCCTTCCAAAATTCAAAACTTTCCTCGAATCTAATACACCAAGACTTGGACCATTCGTTACAATCGAATAATGGAGGTAATGGGCATCCTTCACTCATTTGGAGTCCAATTAAATGGTTTCCGTTGCACGTAACCAATCACCACTCTTTTGTTTTATCCGATTCTTCACAAATGGTATCCTTGTCGGTGCAAAATGTGAAACTCAATGCATTTGAGATATAATGGACAACGCAATTGAATGCATTGGCGAGTAGTTGGCCGTTTATTGGCATGGACATCCAATACTCACTTGTCAAACATTTATTGTCATGTAACCGCTTTTCCCATGCCAAAAACCTTTCGTTTAACACCTCTCGGACTCGTTTTTTTCACATCTCATCATTGGTATGTAATAATCTCTATGTCCATGTAGTTCCATTAAACATTTTTGCCCATAGTCAACTTCTTCCAACCCCAATCTTTCGCGTCTTCAAGGGTCCAAGTTGATCCACGAAGAAGTGGTAACCACAATTCCCATCTCCATATACCTCATCCGTGGCCTTAATATAATCACGAACAAAGTCGGGGAAAAAAAGAAGATAATTTTCATAAATGATATATAAATTTTGGAATATCGACCCTTCTCATCTCTAGGGGGTGGTTTGTAGGTTGCGTTTGGAATACGAATTGGTCCCATTCCTTTCACTTTGACTCCGAAATATTCCAACCATTGTACTTTTTCCTATACTTCTTGCTAATTGTTTATGATGTCTCTGCCAAGTTTTTTTCTTGTTTTTCCTTGGAAGGAACTTCGCATGCTTTGGAACCTTTTTTTTTTTTATCTCCCCCATCTTTGTTCCGCATTGTTTGGAACCTTTTCCTTTAACAACTTCGCTTTTTTCTAGTTGTTTGGAATGAAAGAACCGGACCTTTTCCTTTGAAATCAACTTTTCTTGTTGAACTTTCTAGAGAGGGAGGCTCAAGATCTTTTTCTTGTACATTTCGATGACTTGGTTCTCCTTTTTTCTTGTACATTTCGATGACTTGGTTCTCCTAAATCCATTTGACCTCTCCTTCGTTTGTTTCTACCTTGAACATCCTCCTCCATCTCATCCTCAGCCTCATAGGGATTTTTATAGCAATTCAATTCCCGAAGGATCTTTTTCTTTGATTCTTCCAACAATTCCTTGCCGTTTTCCTTACTACACTCCTCTTTTGTTTCGTAGAAGGCCTCTCCTTTCTCTTCCTCTTAGGTGGTTCCTTCATATTGTTCCTAGTTTGTGGGTATACTGAAGTTACTCAAGTTACTCAACCATATTTGCCTTTGCCCAGTGTTAATGTATCATATTTGCGGCTAGCGCCCTCCGATGTCGGTATCGGCAAATGTTCCTCCAAAATCTTGATCGACTATTGTTTCATGGAATGATAATTGTTGCCAAAAGGGATCAACATCTTGTATTGGAATAAATTTGCCATTGTAATTGGCTATGACATGCCGACATGGGAGGCCCAAACTTGTCATGTTAGGAAAAACACACTCTCTTTCATCATAGTTACCGACTCAAATTGTATCACTTCTTTCATGATCAAATCAATTGCACGATGCGACACTTTATGATTAATTGCATCAAGCCAAGCATTGTTTTCCATTTAGTGTGTCTACTAGATCGATTTTTCAAAATACTCCCTAACTCTATCAAGATCACGAGAAATATGTGTGCATGGCTTGGAATACCGTAACAAATCCACCATCACCACTATGAAGCTTCTTCTTCAACCGGTTGTGAGACGATTCCACCGTACTTGTAGCTTGGTTTCCGAAGTGTCTATATTGGTTTGTGAATGCGGCCCACGAACTTCTCTTTATGCGGATCAACCAATTGTCCACCAAGTATTTCACCATAGTTGGATAACTTCTCAAACTAGCCAATAACATACGAGATCGTTGTTCATAGTCTACCACCCAGTGAGAGAATATGCCATGGCTTCCCAATCCTTTTGTAAACTAGCCCATCTTAGTTCCATCCAACCCGTCATCCTTCTTAAATTTCTCTTTGGCTACCTTTTGTTGATCAACCGGTAGTTTCTTTATTCTTTCCATTTGACTTTTCTTTGTTGGACGAATGATGGTCTTACATTTAGTCTCAATGTTATTCCATAGGTGGAAGGTGCAAAGAAGGTGATGAGCATCGAAAACCCTCTCTATTGCATTCAACAATGCTTGTTTGCTTGTCGGTGACAATCACCTTTGGAGTATATCCCTGCATGTAGAATAACTTCACTTGTTGTAGTGCCCACATAACTCTCTTCAAGCTCATTTTCCAAGAAAGCAAAAAGCTATACTAAGCGGAGAGTTGGTGGAAGTTTGTCCAACAATGTTCAACACCGACATCTCATACTTGTTGGTCTTGTACGTGCAATCCATTAAAAGTACTTGATTGGAGCACCCGCGCTAATTATATAAACTCGGGATGAGCCAATGAGATTCTTTATTTGTTCATCCTCATCTTCATTATGGAAAACCAGAATAATTATACTTCTCCCCCAATGCCTTAATTGTTGCATTTGATTTCTATTTTCCCATTGTTGATTTTTCAATTTTGTTTTGGCGTTGTAGATGGTTGGCAAAGTAGAAACATTCTTTGGGTTGAGGAGCTTTATATGACCAAGTATATCTAGGGGTTTCATACGGTTTTCCGTCATGGAACTTACAATGAGTTTTTCTTCATCATTAAACCGCGCCCCGCATAAGGATGGGATAACAAAGTATCCGGTATGGGATGGTTATGACGACCGCATACAACTTTCTCCAAATACCAATACCACTCCTCGCTTTTCTTGTTGTGCTTGAATTGAAACTTGAACAGGCATTTAGTCTTCTTAGTGAAAGTAGTATTCTTCTTTATTCGTCTTTGGTTCATATACGGTACCCTTTTCACATGACTTTTACTCTCTCCACTACACTCGCAAACCATTTGAAAGTGGCGGTCATTTGTTGATCCATTACAAACTATAACACACATAATTAACTTGCCACGTTCTCTAGCCCATTTCTTTGCATCTTTTTTGTCTTTCCATCTCTACATGTTCCAAAAACTCAAAGTTAGTAAAAAAACAAAAACATAGTGAATGAGCAAAATATCTTTCCATTAGTTTCAAAAAGAAAAAAAACCACTTACCAAGTCATTCAAATAGTGATGGGATGAATCTTCGGTTAGAATTTCGTTTGCATTAGGTTGAGAAGGCATTGGGCTAGGTGGAAGCACAATCTATCAACCAAAATATCACAATATTAGTCAAGGAAAAAAAAAAAAAAAAAAACTAGAATTACGTCCTGGTTATAAGGTACACAGACCCGGGCGTTTTAGGCATAGGAAAGGTTATGGTTGAAAAATTCATCCTCTAACCTAGGCGTTTTTAATTACGGTTGGAAGCGATGAAAATATAACCTAGACGTTTTACCTTACGTTTGGAAATAAGAAAATCCTAACCAAGACGTAAAACAATTATTAAATACCCATGCAAAAACTATTTAGTTTGGGTTTTGGATGAATTTAACCTAGGCTTAATTATCAAGTTTTGTCCTATTGGAAACCAGTTACGTTTGGAATTCTTCTAAAGCTGAGCGTAAACAAAAATTACGGTTGGCAACTGAGCAAAACCCTCTTAGAACCAGACGTAAAGCGAATTACGGTTGGAGCGAATCCCAACCCAACCAAGTAATTTGCCATGAAAGTCTAAAAATATCAAATTTATTATCTTTCTTAAGCTAGTTTTCAACGAAATTGAACCCATTGGAGATAGTTTAGAGGTGTACCTGTTGATTTTCAACCATTGGTTGCCACTTAAAAGTGGCCTAGGGTTCTTTGCCACTTAAAAGTGCTTGGAAAGTAGTTTGTGGGGCTAACTTTGGTATTTAACCATTCAATTTTATAAGGGATAACTTCATTTTTTCTCATAACCATGCTAAGTCACCTAATATTCCCACCAACGTAATTCCTTCCCCTAAATCACGATTCTTTTTTCTCGGAATCATCATTTGGGGCAATACCCAAAAAGTTTGGAGGCATATACCGGGACATTAAATAGTATTTCTATAGTGCTCATTATCTAGCCATTTTTCATAATGGCAAACAATGACCTTATTATTTATATTTTCTAAATTAAAATAAAAAAAATAACTTTTAATTTTTCTAATTTTAACGTTTTTTACTTTAATTTTTACGGAAGGGTGCCAAAAAATAGGTCAACAATTTATTTAGGGGTGAGCAATGGGTGGTGGGTGGGTGCGGATTTGGTATCACCCGTACTTAATCCATTAAAATAACGGATATTAGAAATGCATCCACTCCAGTCTATTATCCGACGCGTAAAATATCCACGGGTGAATGAATGAACTGGGTGGATACGGGTGGATCGGCGGATTTCAAAAAATAATTACTAAAAACTAATATTAATATTATATGCAATAAACACCGGAAAAAAAAAAGAGATTAGTAATCATGCATACTGAGTCATATTATATGCAACTCCAGTCACTTACGGGAATCGAGCCCGTGTCTTCGACATGAAAAAACGATGTCCTAACGAAAGGGACAAAAAATGCTTCTTCTCGCATCTAAGTTTGGGTATGACGGGATTCAATTTGCTTAGTAGGGCTTGATTCAATTTGCGACCATTAGGTTAAGCCCAATGCTCTAGCAACTGAGCTATACACCCGGTAAAGGATCGGTGTATGCTTAGTAGGGCTTGAATCAACAATGTTACTACTATGAGCGGTACGTTTCAACCAATTAAACTATAAGCCTCTACAATAAACAAATCGCTCGAAAGGAATGAAAAGTCATTCTTATCTTCGTTATTTTTCTGGCTTCTAATTGCAAGTACCTTGTTCAAGTTCTAGCTTATCCTTCATATTTATGTATAATACCAAAACTTTTATCCGGGTTGGGTGTCCAATGGATGGGTTATATATCATCTAAGTCAAACCCGTAAAAATGACTGGTTTCAAAAATTCACCCACACCCGATCCGTCGAGAAAAGAATTGGGTGTCCACCCATTAAAATGTGGATTGTTTGGATAAAATCCATGGATTCGGGTATTTTTGCTCGCCCCTAGATTTATTGGACACCATTCATTATTGTGGGGGATCATAATGTACTTCAACCACCTTCCCTATGCTTATAAAAGGTGTCGTAAAGTTAGGAAATAACTAACTTATTCATTACTTTTATATTAAGACTAACCTAATAACCTCCCTCCTAAACCTAATGACCTAATCAAAACCATAACTCACAAAAACACAATTTTTACTAACCTATTTTCATTTTAAACTCTTCTCGTATACTCTTGTTTTCTCTTCCATTTTCATAATTGTTTTAAATCCGAATTTCCGAAATTTGTATATTAGAGGTACTTTCCAACTAACCCATGTATTATTTATACTTTTGTGATTGATAAAAATTGAAGTTGCAGTGAGTGGTAACAATAAAAATTGAAGTTCCAGAGAGAAGTTCGGCTAGGAATTTTATGGAAAAACTTTGTCTAACTAGCCGAACGTGATGAAAATGAAAAACAATTCGGCTATTTAGCTTCCTAGTTGAACTTTTTATTTCCAAGACGAACTTTTAAACTTCCTAGCCGAACTTTTAATTTCCTAGATGAACCTTGAGTTTGATTACGTCAGAATTTTTCTCTTCTTACCAAACTTTTCTCTGAAAACCTATATATTGAGCTCAGTTACGTCACAAATTATTGAACTTTTTTCTGCTGGCGGTAGTGTTGGTGGCGACGGCGGTGGTGGTCAACTAGGATCTTAACACATATCTCTTTTTAATAATTTATAATAACGATAGAAATGAAATTTCATAACACCATTAACCGGTCAAGATGCCCCATTTTTACTACTTAACCTAGCTATATTATGATGATGATGCCCGTTTTTATTATTTAGCCCTATATTAATTTCAAAATGTCTGGGACGTTGTTTCAAAGTGACCCAAAGTCTTGGGGATTTCTGGATATTGGCCCAAAAGAAAAATGTTTTAACTCAACAGACAAGTTTAAATAATCACAATACAGAGTTAGTTGATGGATGACGTCGATGTCATCATCAAAGGCTCGCTAATCAATGATGTAGCACTCTGTATACATAGTCTATAATTATTGACTTTTTGTATAAGTAGATTTAGTCTCATGTTGAGCTGTATGTATGAATTACTTGCTTTCACGATGCTCCATACAAGTTGTAATTCTTTACTTAGCTTCTCAGCCACAGGTAGTGTTTTGCTGATATATTCTTCATTTATATATTTGATCATTGTTTGATCATAGGAGATAGCAAAATTTCTCAAAGCTATCTCGATTACTTGTCTGTTAACAAAGTGAGTAATTAATTACTATGTCGTGGTATAAAGATCCTCAGTTGTTTATATGGTGTCGGACAGATTCACAGTTTTGCGTAAGCAGAGTTGTGAAAGAATTCCGCAGCCCTATTGTGTATACAGATTTTACTAATGAGGAAGAAATTTTAAGTTTCTATGAACATCTGGCTTTGGTCGATGCCGAGAATGATGAGAGCGAATACGACGCATTCAAAGCGACCTTTCCAAGATCTGAAGATAATTGTAAGTGGATAAACTCTCAAGGTTTAGTGGTCCACTGGAATCTTTACACAATGACAGGTAAATGGTCGCGTGAGCCGCAAAATTCACCTTTCTGGAGTCTACCTGGTATTACTAAACAAGAGTCACCGGTACAACAAGCTCTCAATGAAAAAATTTCCGACTTGGAAGCAAAAATTAACTTTCTTCAAGATGAAATCAACAAGAAAGAAGCAGAGAATGACGTCCTTAAAGCTCAAGTCCATAGATCAGATAAGAGGATAATGAGAAACTACTTGCCGGTTTAGAAGCTCTGGAGAAAAGATATTTGGACTTGGAAGCAAAAGTTTCCTTTGCAACGGCAACAAGGTGGAAAAAGAAATTCTAGATAAAAAGTTTTAGATTTAGTAGCAGAAAATGCCATCCTTAAAGCTCAGGTCAATAGAGACAGGGATGAAAAACTGCTCTTATCAATCGTCTTCAAAGAGAGGACATGCATATGGCCGCTTTAGAAGCTCTCCGACAACAGGTTATGGATTTAACATTAAAACTTCAGTGTTAAAATTAGTCCAGACCGTCCCGTCAAACTATTGTTTGTGGGGAATTTACAGGATCATCCCTTAATTTGGTTTCATTTGAACTTATACCTATGATAAATTATTTGTCTTAATGCACAAGCGTACATTTGAGTTCATATATTGCCGTTGAACTCGGCCGGGGCAATAGCCAACGAACACCACGATATGGATGAGAATAAGAAAAAGACGGAGATACAAAGTCCATGAGCCCAACAACTCGAAAACTGACGGAGTCCCTGAACCTCTAACCCTCTTTATGTCCTTAAAACACTTCTTTTTCTTTTCAGCCTCGCAAAGAATAAACCCTAACTTTACGTCCAAAGAAGATCAGGAGAAGGAGAAGCATCCACAATGTCAAGTTTTCCTGAAGAGATCTACCTCGATATCCTTTTAAGGTTACCAGTGAAATCAACACTTGCATGTAAGTGTGTCTGCAAGTATTGGTATGCCTAATCACTTCCTCGTATTTTGTTAAATCCCACCATAATCTCACTATCCAGAAAACAAAATTTCGTCTCATGATATCTGATTCTGAAAAGAGTCCCAAAGTAATCTACTCCGTAAGCTATGATCCTTTATCGGTGTCTTCTAATGAATTTCATTTGTATGGTGTGGAAATTAATAGGCCATTGGGATGTCTAGATTTTGGTTTTCAGTTAGTGGGTTATTGTAATGGTTTGGTTTGCATTTGGAGTCAACCGAAAAAATTCTTTGGTCTTTGGGATCCTTACAATAACGAATTTAAGGAACTACCCAAATCGCCAAATAAACCAGTGGGTGCGATGAATTTTCCATATGCTTTTGGTTATGATCATCAAACCGGTGTTCACAGATTGATATGCTTGTATTACGATTTCGAGGGTCGTAAGTTAGTTGTTGATGTCCATATCATAGGACAAAAATCATGGAAAAGCACTCGAGTCATCCTTTATTTCATAGAGCTAGAGTCTGGAACGCTTGTTAATGGAGTATTTCATTGGATGGGTAAAAGGATCGACAGTTTCTCTAAGGTTATAATCTCTTTGGATATTAGCAATGAAACATTCAAAGAATTGCAACCACCGGAAGAACCTTTAGAGAGATTGGAATGGTGGTCCTGTGTGGGAGTATTGAAAGAGTGCCTTTGTTTACTTGCTTATGATGTCAATGTTGAAGTATGGGTTATGCAGGATTATGGAGTTCAAGAATCTTGGACCAGACATTATACCATTATGCATGAGAGAATTGTGAAAGATCGTCATTTTGAGGCCTATGTGGTCTTTCAGCACTGGCGAGATTCTATTCGTGAACAGTGTTTGGTATCATGCTGATCTAGTTTTGTATGACCCAAAGGATGGAAGTGCTAGAAATCCAAATGTGCATGTTGAGAACCAAATATTCACATTTCAGAAACCAATGAATGCATTTATCTTAGTTCCACTTGACTGCAGTACTTAGGTGGGGTGAATGACAATTAGAGCCTGAAAAGAAAACATGAGAATGAGCTATCATGAGGTAAAAGTCACAAACTCTTAGTTTTTACATTTCGTGTCCTAATAATGTTTCGTTCTCTTTTTATAGAGCCCTATTGAAAACTATCAAATGGGAGTGAAAGTTTTCTTCTTCAGTTTGTTTGGACCGAGTATCGACTCTAGAGCATCTGATGCGATACGTATTCATTGATAGAGTTTTTGATGAAGTACATAACTATTCTTTAATGATCTTCCAAAAACCTGAACCAGAAAACACATGCAGTTACCCCATAAACCACATCAATTATAAGAATTTTGGATGAGGATGCAAATTTTAGGTTACTAAGCAATTTTAAGTCGTGGTTGATTTCCTGAAGTATACACATTGAATTGCATTGGTTTTGGTGATTTCCTGAAACTTAGTGTAGCTTTTTGATCACTAAGGTACATTTTGAATCATAGTGCATTTCTGGCATGAGGTAAATCTTCGGTCATTGGGCATTATATGTGCACAACGAGTCAATGAATATATTTTTGGTCACAATAACAAATTCGACTTTGAAATTTTCTTTTTGTTATTGTCAACTAGTATAACATGCCGCGATGCGCTGCCTTTGTTCATTCCGTAATTTTGTATTTTTGTGTATAGCCTAGGTGTTGAGGCCTAATTCCATATAGCCTTGAACTTCATGCACATGTTGTGTAACACGTTCAAACAGTGTGCAACATTGTTGCTGTAGATGTTGATGAAGGAAGGTTGATTTTCTGGCGACTCTATGTCGAATACGATCCCGCTCGCGTCGATGGTACACCTCTGCTCCTCCGTCATGTTTTTGCCTAAGGATTCTTTGTCGATCACGGTTCATTACTCGTTGAACAGCCAGCTGCTCTGCGATCATGTTTTGTCTCGATTAACGATTGAGTTCCATGTAGTTTCCGTGTCTACGATTTATCATGCCTGCATGACGCCATAGGAACCAAACAACGAAAAATAAGATGTGTTTAATGTGAGAATCAGGTGGCATTCATCGAGTTCACGAGAGGATATATCACGGGTTGAGCATCTTATAAGAGAACATGTATATTGATGTTTCTCAGAAGCAAATTCAAAGCAACCTTATATTTCTAACATGTGATATCTACTGACACAGTCATGAAGGTTGTAGGACAATTGTTGGATGTTCATTCCTTGGTGACCTTACAATGATCTGTTTTTTCTCCCACTTATGTTTAGAGTAAGACTAATGACAATTGAAAAGAAAGCTATCTACTGCAACTCTGAAACACCTTTCTTTGTCAATTCACCAATTCGATTAACAAAACCACCTTTGTTTTTGAAGTGAATATGATAAGTTAAAATACAATGCATATCAGCCAAACATTTTCTCTCTAGGTAACCCATTAACGGTAGTAGCAACGCGATTTTAAGAAGAGGAAACCCCATTAAGTAGATTTCAACACACTATCTAAAGACTTCAAACCCAGATTATTCAAAACCACTTTCACAACATTACTGATATATCCACTCACCAACACATCTGTGGATGCAACTTGACACTATTTAATGTGTCAACTATTTTGTTCACTTAATCCTCACAGTTCAATTAAGAAAATAAACAATTAGTCAATTAAGAATTTACAATTGTTCAACAAATCCCAATAATTAATTGCTCTATTCAAACGTCACTTCCATAACTGATCAACCAAATAATAATTATATTCATATCGTTACCTGATTTTTTTTTAGTCACTTCCAGTCTTGTATAGGTAGGTTTGAAATTCATTGAACCCATTTTTTGTTATACAAGGTCTGTGAGTCGTCCCCAAATGGTTTACAACAGAACCAAGCCATTCCTCACCGCACATATAAATTGTATACGATAGAAAAGGCATCTTTCCAAATAGATGTGCAACGCGTGTTTAATAATTATATGCGTGTAGGTGATCAATTAGGCTACCTGATTACATGGGCACTACTTTTGTTATCAAGATTAAGAAGAACTTGTAGTACCCTGTACAACTTTGGCATGGGTGAGAAGCAAGCACGTACTTGATGTGTTGGAGTGATTGAACTTGGTGCTGCCACTCTTAGTAATTAGTTGTTGTTTTTACGCAATTCCATGTGGAAACTTATCGGTGACAATTTATCAAGCAGTTGGCTTCCATTAACAATGTAAACATCTTCAAATATTTCAATGATATTTCACATCATAAAATTATCAATTAGCATATCTAAATCAAATATTTTTATCTTAATAACGTAGTAGCAAAATCGATGAAATCGCAGTTAAAAAAAAAAAAGTAATATCTTTACTTGAAGACCAACGATTTGAGGAGAATGCTTAATCCTGTAGGTTTTATTGCAATTGGGGAAAGGCCGGAATCGGAAATGGGATTAGTTATCTAACTAACCGATAGTGTGTGTTTGGTATTCAATTGAAACCAAACAAAGGCTGTGATGATAATATCAGGACTTCAAAAATTCGATTGAAAGCAAACAAAGCCGTGAGGTAATCTGTTCAAATCAAATGGGGTTGAGTCGATGTGTGGAGTGTTGAAGTCGAACAAAGTTCTAATGATAATATTTTTAGTTGAATTTGTTCAATGGAAATTCACAAAAGCCCTAATAATTTTCTCCTCTAAACCTAAGTGTTGAATCGAAAGAGAGAAATGAAACCTTGTGATTGGATCTGCTATGTATATAGTTTTACATTTAGGTCCCTAGAAATATTTGTTTTAACAAAACTCTCGCAGTATCCCAATACTATGCCGAGATCCTTATAAAATGGACTGGCTTCAGCGACTTAGTGTTTTAAATTCATCGATCCAACGATGCATATTAAAACTACACACGGAAATTAGAGTAAATACCAAAAGAGTTTTCTTTATTATAGTAAGATATGTGCACAACGAGTCAATGAATATATTTTTGGTCACAATAACAAATTAACTTTGAAATTTTCTTTTTGTTATAGTCAACTAGTATAACATGCACGCATGTCGCTGCCTTTCTGTTCATTCAGTAATTTTGTATTTTTGTGTATAGCCTAGGTGTTGAGGGCCTAATTCCATATAGCCTTGAACTCATGTCTCTGCATGTTGTGTAACACGTTCAAGCAGTGTGCAACATTGTTGCACGTAGATGTTGATGAAGGAAGGTTGACTTTTCCTTGGCGACTCTATGTCGAATACGATCCCGCTCACAGACAGGTACACCTCTGCTCCTCCCGTCATGTTTTGCCTAAGTATTCTTTGTCGATCACGGTTCATTACTCGTTGAGCGACCCGAATTTGCTTTGCGGTCATGTTTTGTCTCCGATTAATCGCAGTTGAGTTCAGTGGTTTTAGTGTCTCGATTTATCATGCTCTGCGCCATATAAGAAACCAAACAACGAAAAATAAGATGTGTTTAATGTGAGAATCAGGTGGCATTCATCGAGTTCCGAGGATATATCACGGGTTGAGCATCTTATAAGAGAACATGTATATTGATGTTTCTCGAACCAAATTCAAAGCAACCTTATATTTCTAACATGTGATATCTACTGGACACGGTCGGTGAAGGTTGTAGAGCCAATTGTTGGATGTTCATTCCTTGGTGACCCTACAATGACTGTTTTCTCCCACTTATGTTTAGAGTAAGACTAATGACAATTGAACGAAAAGCTATCTTGCAACTCTGAAACACCTTTCTTTGTCAATTCACCAATTCGATTAACAAACCACCTTTGTTTTGAAGTGAATATGATAAGTTAAAATACAATGCATATCAGCCAAACATTTTCTCTCTAGGTAACCCATTAACGGTAGTAACGACAAGAAGAGGAAACCCCGTTAAGTAGATTTCAACACACTATCTAAAGACTTCAAACCCAGTTATTCAAAACCACTTTCACAACATTCTTACATATATCCACTCACCCAACACATCTCGTGGATGCAACTTGACACTATTTAATGTGTCGGCTATTTTTTCACTTAATCCTCACAGTTCAATTAAGAAAATACACAATTAGTCAATTAAGAATTTACAATTGTTCAACAAATCCCAATAATTAATTGCTCTATTCAAAGCGTCACTTCCATAACTGATCAGCAAATAATAATTATATTCATATACGTTACTGATTTTTTTAGTCACTTCGAGTCTTGTATAGGTAGTGAAATTCACCGAACCCATTTTTGTTATACAAAGGTCTGAAGTCGTCCCCAAATGGTTTGCAACGAGAACCAAGCCATTCCTTCACAGCACATATAAATTGTATACGATAGAAAAGGCATCTTTCCAAATAGATGTGCACGCGTGTTTAATAATTATATGTGTGTAGGTGATCAATTAGACTTCTGATTACATGGGCACTACTTTTGTTATCTAGATTAAGAAGAACTTGTAGTACACATAACTTTGGCATGGGTGAGAAGCAAGCACGTACTTGATGTGTTGGAGTGATTGAACTTGGTGCTGCCACTCTTAGTAATTAGTTGTTGTTTTTACGCAATTCCATGTGAAACTTATCGGTGACAATTTATCAAACGGTTGGCTTCCATTAACAATGTAAACATCTTCAAATATTTCAATGATGTTCACATCATAAAATTATCAATTAGCATATCTAAATCAAATATTTTTATCTTAATAACGTAGTAGCAAAATCGGTAAAAATCGAATTAAAAAAAAAGAGTAATATCTTTACTTGAAGACCAACGATTTGAGGAGAATGCTTAATCCTGTAGGTTTTATTGCAATTGGGGAAAGACCGAGATCGGGAAATGGGATTAGTTATCTAACTAATCGATAGTGTGTTTTGGTATTCAATTGAAACCAAACAAAGTCGTGATGATAATATCGAGACTTCAAAAAATTCGATTGAAAGCAAACAAAGCCGTGAGGGTAATCGCTCAAATCAAATGGGGTTGGTCGATGTGTGGAGTGTTGAAGTCGAACAAAGTTCTAATGATAATATTTTTAGTTGAATTTGTTCAATGGAAATTCACAAAAAGCCTAATAATTTTCTCCTCTAAACCTAAGTCTTTGAATCGAAGAGAGAAATGAAACCTTGTGATTGAGATCGCTATGTATATAGTTTACATTTAGGTCCCTAGAAATATAGTTGTTTTAACAAAACTCCTCGCAATATCCCAATCTTATCACGAGATCCTTATAAAATGGATCGGCCCGGCTGACTTCCGTGTTTTTAAATTCATCCGATCCAACGATGCATATTAAAACTACACACGGAAATTAGAGGTCGTACCAAAAGAGAGTTTCTTTATTATAGTAAGATATGTACTGGAGTCAATGAATATATTTTTTTAGTCACAATAACAAATTCGACTTTGAAATTTTCTTTTGTTATAGTCAACTAGTATAACATGCACGATGCATCCGCCTTTCTGTTCATTCAGTAATTTTGTATTTTTGTGTATAGCCTAGGTGTTGAGGGCCTAATTCCATATAGCCTTGAACTTAATGCGCATTTGTGTAACACGTTCAAGCGGGTGTGCGGCATTGTTGCATGTAGATGTTGATGAAGGAAGGTTCGAAACTTTTCCTTGGCGGCTCATGTCGAATACGATCCAGCTCGCGTACTGGTACACCTCTGCTCCTCCGAAGTCATGTTTTGCCTAAGTATTCTTTGTCGATCACGGTTCATTACTCGTTGAACCGGCCCGTACCGCTTTGCGGTCATGTTTTATCTCATTAGCAGATTGAGTTCCGGTGGTTTTAAAGTGTCTACGATTTATCATGCTCTGATCGCATAGGAACAAACAACGAAAAATAAGATGTGTTTAATGTGAGAATCGGTGGCATTCATGAGTTCAGGAGAGGATATATCACGGGTTGAGCATCTTATAAGAGAACATGTATATTGATGTTTCTCGGGCAAATTCAAAGCAACCTTATATTTCTAACATGTGATATCTACTGGACACGGTCGGAGGTGAAGGTTGTAGGACAATTGTTGGATGTTCATTCCTTGGTGACCCTCTGATGACCCATTTTCTCCCACTTATGTTTAGAGTAAGACTAATGACAATTGAACAAGCTATCTCTCAGAACTCAAACACCTTTCTTTGTCAATTCACCAATTCGATTAACAAAACCACCTTTGTTTTTGAAGTGAATATGATAAGTTAAAATACAATGCATATCATTAAACATTTTTCTCTCTAGGTAACCCATTAACGGTAGCAAACGGCAGAAGAAGAGAAACCCCATTAAGTAGATTTCAACACACTATCTAAAGACTTCAAGCCGGTTATTCAAAACCACTTTCACAACATTACCGATATATCCACTCACCAACACATCATGGATGCAACTTACACACTATTTAATGTGTCGACTATTTTTTTCACTTAATCCTCACAATTCAATTAAGAAAATACACAATTAGTCAATTAAATTTACAATTGTTCAACAAATCCCAATAATTAATTGCTCTATTCAAACGTCACTTCCATAATGATCAACCAAATAATAATTATATTCATACAAGTTACTGATTTTTTTAGTCACTTCCTAGTCTTGATAGGTAGTCAAATTCTTTGAACCCATTTTTTGTTATACAAAGGTCTGTAATCGTCCCCAAATGGTTTTACAACGAACCAAAGCCATTCCTTACACTTTGCATATAAATTGTATCGATAGAAAGGCATCTTTCCAAATAGGTGTGCACGCGTGTTTAATAATTATATGTGTGTAGGTGATCAATTGGGCTCTGATTACATGGGCACTACTTTTTGTTATCTAGATTAAGAAGAACTTGTAGTACTGCATAACCTTGGCATGGGTGAAAGCAAGCACGTACTTGATGTGTTAGGTGATTGAACTTGGTGCTGCCACTCTTAGTAATTAGTTGTTGTTTTGCCAATTCCATGTGGAAACTTATCGGTGACAATTTATCAAGCAGTTGGCTTCCATTAACAATGTAAACATCTTCAAATATTTCAATGATGTTCACATCATAAAATTATCAATTAGCATATCTAAATCAAATATTTTTATCTTTTAATAACGTAGTAGCAAAATCAAGTAAAATCAGATTAAAAAAAAAAGTAATATCTTTACTTGAAGACCAACGATTTGAGGAGAATGCTTAATCCTGTAGGTTTTATTGCAATTGGGGAAGATGGAATCGAAATGGGATTAGTTATCTAACTAAGCGATAGTGTGTTTGGTATTCAATTGAAACCAAACAAAGCTGTGATGATAATATCGGACTTAAAAAATTCGATTGAAAGCAAACAAAGCCGTGAGGGTAATGTTCAAATCAAATGGGGTTGGTCGATGTGTGGAGTGTTGAAGTCGAACAAAGTTCTAATGATAATATTTTTAGTTGAATTTGTTCAATGGAAATTCACAAAAGCCTAATAATTTTCTCCTCTAAACCTAAGTCTTTGAATCGAAAGAGAGAAATGAAACCTTGTGATTGAGATCTGCTATGTATATAGTTTTACATTTAGGTCCCTAGAAATATAGTTGTTTTAACAAAACTCCTCGCAGTATCCCAATACTATGCCGAGATCCTTATAAAATGGACGGCCAGCGACTTAGTGTTTTTAAATTCGCTCGATCCAACGATGCATATTAAAACTACACACGGAAATTAGAGGTCGTACCAAAAAGAGGAGTTTTCTTTATTATAGTAAGATATGTGCACAACGAGTCAATGAATATATTTTTGGTCACAATAACAAATTCGACTTTGAAATTTTCTTTTTTGTTATAGTCAACTAGTATAACATGCACGTGTATCTTGCCTTTCTGTTCATTCCGTAATTTTGTATTTTTGTGTATAGCCTAGGTGTTGAGGGCCTAATTCCATATAGCCTTGAACCTGTGCATACATGTTGTGTAACACGTTCAAACGGGTGTGCGGATTGTTGCTGTAGATGTTGATGAAGGAAGGTTCGACTTTTCCTTAGCGTCTCTATGTCGAATACGATCCACTCGCGTCAAGATACACCTCTGCTCCTCCGTCATGTTTTGCCTAAGTATTCTTTGTCGATCACGGTTCATTACTCGTTGAACAACCACTTGCTCTGCGGTCATGTTTTGTCTCTGATTAACAGATTGAGTTCCGGTGGTTTTAGTGTCTCGATTTATCATGCTGCGACGCCATAGGAACCAAACAACGAAAAATAAGATGTGTTTAATGTGAGAATCGAGGTGGCATTCATCTGAGTTCACGGAGGATATATCACGGGTTGAGCATCTTATAAGAGAACATGTATATTGATGTTTCTCGGAAGAAAATTCAAAGCAACCTTATATTTCTAACATGTGATATCTCTTTTGGACACGGTCATGAAGGTTGTAGGACAATTGTTGGATGTTCATTCCTTGGTGACCCTACAATGATCTGCTTTTCTCCCACTTATGTTTAGAGTAAGACTAATGACAATTGAGCCAAAGCTATCTCACAGAACTCACAAACACCTTTCTTTGTCAATTCACCAATTCGATTAACAAAACCACCTTTGTTTTTGAAGTGAATATGATAAGTTAAAATACAATGCATATCAGCCAAACATTTTCTCTCTAGGTAACCCATTAACAGTAGGCAACGGCTAAGAAGAGGAAACCCCATTAAGTAGATTTCAACACACTATCTAAAGACTTCAAAACCCATTTATTTCAAAACCACTTTCACAACATTACCCATATATCCACTCACCAACACATCTGTGGATGCAACTTGACACTATTTAATGTGTCAACTATTTTGTTCACTTAATCCTCACAATTCAATTAAGAAAATACACAATTAGTCAATTAAGAATTTACAATTGTTCAACAAATCCCAATAATTAATTGCTCTATTCAAGCGTCACTTCCATAACTGATCAACCAAATAATAATTATATTCATATCGTTACCTGATTTTTTTAGTCACTTCAGGTCTTGTATAGGTAGGTAAATTCATAACCCATTTTTGTTATACAAAGGTCACCGCGTCATCCCCAAATGGTTTACAACGAACCAAGCCATTCCTCACCGCACATATAAATTGTATACGATAGAAAAGGCATCTTTCCAAATAGATGTAACGCGTGTTTAATAATTATATGCGTGTAGGTGATCAATTAGCTACAGATTACATGGGCACTACTTTTTATCAAGATTAAGAAGAACTTGTAGTACCTGTACAACCTGGCATGGGTGAGAAGCAAGCACGTACTTGATGTGTTGGAGTGATTGAACTTGGTGGCTGCCACTCTTAGTAATTAGTTGTTGTTTTACGCAATTCCATGTGGAAACTTATCACATTGACAATTTATCAAACGATTTGGCTTCCATTAACAATGTAAACATCTTCAAATATTTCAATGATGTTCACATCATAAAATTATCAATTAGCATATCTAAATCAAATATTTTTATCTTAATAACGTAGTAGCAAAATCGGTAAAATCGATTAAAAAAAAGAGTAATATCTTTACTTGAAGACCAACGATTTGAGGAGAATGCTTAATCTGTAGGTTTTATTGCAATTGGGGAAACTGGAATCGGAAATGGGATTAGTTATCTAACTAACGATAGTGTGTGTTTGGTATTCAATTGAAACCAAACAAAGCTGCGGATGATAATATCGGACTTAAAAGTCGATTGAAAGCAAACAAAGCCGTGAGGGTAATCTTTCCAAATCAAATGGGGTTGGTCGATGTGTGGAGTGTTGAAGTCGAACAAAGTTCTAATGATAATATTTTTAGTTGAATTTGTTCAATGGAAATTCACAAAAGCCCTAATAATTTTCTCCTCTAAACCTAAGTCTTTGAATCGAAAGAGAGAAATGAAACCTTGTGATTGAGATCTGCTATGTATATAGTTTTACATTTAGGTCCTAGAAATATAGTTGTTTTAACAAAACTCCTCGCAGTATCCCAATACTATGCCGAGATCCTTATAAAATGGGCGGCTTTCAAAGACTTCCGTGTTTTTAAATTCATCCGATCCAACGATGCATATTAAAACTACACACTAAATTAGAGGTCGTACCAAAAAGAGGAGTTTTTCTTTATTATAGTAAGATATGTACTGTGAGTCAATGAATATATTTTTGGTCACAATAACAAATTGACTTTTGAAATTTTCTTTTTGTTATAGTCAACTAGTATAACATGTACACGCGATCATCTTTCTGCCATTTCTGTTCATTCCGTAATTTTGTATTTTTTTGTATAGCCTAGGTGTTGAGGGTCTAATTCCATATAAGCCCTGAACTTCTGTCTGCATGTTGTGTAACCGTTCAAACAGGTGTGCACATTGTTGCCTGCTGTAGATGTTGATGAAGGAAGGTTCACTTTCCTTGGCGCACTCTATGTCGAATCTGATCCCGCCGCATGCTCCAAGATTACCTCTGCTCCCTCCGTCATGTTTTGCCTAAGTATTCTTTTTGTCGATCACGGTTCATTACTCGTTGAACAGCCAGCTGCTCGCAGTCATGTTTTGTCTCTCGATTAATCAGATTGAGTTCCAGTAGTTTTGTCTCCATTTATCATGCTCCGCGACGCCATAGGAACCAAACAACGAAAAATAAGATGTGTTTAATGTGAGAATCGGTGGCATTCATCTGAGTTTCAGGAGAGGATATATCACTTGGTTGAGCATCTTATAAGAGAACATGTATATTGATGTTTCTGAAGCAAATTCAAAGCAACCTATATTCTAACATGTGATATCTACTGGACACCTAGTCGATGAAGGTTGTAGGACAATTGTTGGATGTTCATTCCTTGGTGACCCTACAATGATCTGTTTTCTCCCACTTATGTTTAGAGTAAGACTAATGACAATTGAACGAAAGCTATCTCTGCAACTTTCTGAAACACCTTTCTTTGTCAATTCACCAATTCGATTAACAAAACCACCTTTGTTTTTGAAGTGAATATGATAAGTTAAAATACAATGCATATCAGCCAAACATTTTCTCTCTAGGTAACCCATTAACAAGGTAGCAATGACAGAAGAAGAGGAAACCCCATTAAGTAGATTTCAACACACTATCTAAAGACTTCAAACCCGATTATTCAAAACCACTTTCACAACATTATTGATATATCCACTCACCAACACATCCTCATGGATGCAACTTGACACTATTTAATGTGTCAACTATTTTGTTCACTTAATCCTCAAGGTTTAATTAAGAAAATACACAATTAGTCAATTAAGAATTTACAATTGTTCAACAAATCCCAATAATTAATTGCTCTATTCAAACGCCACTTCCATAACTGATCAACCAAATAATAATTATATTCATATACGTTACACGATTTTTTTTTAGTCACTTCCTAGTCTTGTATAGGTAGCTGAAATTCACTGAACCTTTTTTTTGTTATACAAAGTCCGCCACATCCCCAAATAGTTTCTAAGAACCAAGCCATTCCTCACCGCATTGCATAAATTGTATACGATAGAAAAGGCATCTTTCCAAATAGATGTGCAGCGTGTTTAATAATTATATGCGTGTAGGTGATCAATTAGGTTCTGATTACATGGGCACTACTTTTGTTATCAAGATTAAGAAGAACTTGTAGTACTGTACAACCCGGCATGGGTGAGAAGCAAGCAAGTACTTGATGTGTTGGAGTGATTGAACTTGGTGCTTTGCCACTCTTAGTAATTAGTTGTTGTTTTTCTCAATTCCATGTGGAAACTTATCAGTGACAATTTATCAAACAGTTGGCTTCCATTAACAATGTAAACATCTTCAAATATTTCAATGATGTTCACATCATAAAATTATCAATTAGCATATCTAAATCAAATATTTTTATCTTAATAACGTAGTAGAAAATCGAGTAAATCGATTAAAAAAAAAGAGTAATATCTTTACTTGAAGACCAACGATTTGAGGAGAATGCTTAATCTCAGAGGTTTATTGCAATTGGGAAGAGTGGGAATCGTGGAAATGGGATTAGTTATCTAACTAATCGATAGTGTGTGTTTGCATTCAATTGAAACCAAACAAAAGTCAGATGATATTATCAGACTTCAAAAATTGATTGAAAGCAAACAAAAGCCGTGAGGGTAATCTGTTCAAATCAAATGGGGTTGGTCGATGTGTGGAGTGTTGAAGTCGAACAAAGTTCTAATGATAATATTTTTAGTTGAATTTGTTCAATGGAAATTCACAAAAAAGCCCTAATAATTTTCTCCTCTAAACCTAAGTCTTTGAATCGAAAGAGAGAAATGAAACCTTGTGATTGAGATGTATATGTATATAGTTTTGTTTAGGTCCCTAGAAATATAGTTGTTTTAACAAAACTCCTCGCAGATCCCAATACTATGCCGAGATCCTTATAAAATGGACGGCTTCAGCGACTTCCGTGTTTTTAAATTCATCTGATCCAACGATGCATATTAAAACTACACACGGAAATTAGAGGTCGTACCAAAAAGAGGAGTTTTCTTTATTATAGTAAGATATGTGCACAACGAGTCAATGAATATATTTTTGGTCACAATAACAAATTCGACTTTGAAATTTTCTTTTTTGTTATAGTCAACTAGTATAACATGCACGCGCGATGCGCCTGCCTTTCTGTTCATTCCAATTTTGTATTTTTTGTGTATAGCCTAGGTGTTGAGGGCCCTAATTCCATATAGCCTTGAACTCTCTGTTCGCACATGTTGTGTAACACGTTCAAACAGGTGTGTGAAGATTGTTGCACGTAGATGTTGATGAAGGAAGCTGTCTAGCTTTTCCTTAGCAGCTCTGGTCGGAATACGATCCTGCTACACAGAGCGCATAACCTACTTCCTCCGTCATGTTTTGCCTAAGGATTCTTTGTCGATCACGGTTCATTACTGCTGAAAATCTCAAACCAGCTTCATAGTCATGTTTTGTCTCGATTAATCGTATTGAGTTCCGTGGTTTCCGTGTCTACCATTTATCATGTTCACACGCCATAGGAACCAAACAACGAAAAATAAGATGTGTTTAATGTGAGAATCGAGGTGGCATTCATCTCAGTTCACAAAGGATATATCACGGTTGAGCATCTTATAAGAGAACATGTATATTGATGTTTCTCGAAGCAAATTCAAAGCAACCTTATATTTCTAACATGTGATATCTTACCTGGACACGCGGTGAAGGTTGTAGGACAATTGTTGGATGTTCATTCCTTGGTGACCCTACAATGATCTCTGCTTTTCCCCACTTATGTTTAGAGTAAGACTAATGACAATTGAACGAAAGCTATCTATCGTAACCAAAACACCTTTCTTTGTCAATTCACCAATTCGATTAACAAAACCACCTTTGTTTTTGAAGTGAATATGATAAGTTAAAATACAATGCATATCAGCTAAACATTTTCTCTCTAGGTAACCCATTAATGAGCAACTAGCGTAAGAAGAGGAAACCCCATTAAGTAGATTTCAACACACTATCTAAAGACTTCAAACCCAGATTATTCAAAACCACTTTCACAACATTATCGATATATCCACTCACCAACACATCTGTGGATGCAACTTCAGCACTATTTAATGTGTCAACTATTTTGTTCACTTAATCCTCACAGTTCAATTAAGAAAATAAACAATTAGTCAATTAAGAATTTACAATTGTTCAACAAATCCCAATAATTAATTGCTCTATTCAAACGTCACTTCCATAACTGATCAACCAAATAATAATTATATTCATATGGTTATTTGATTTTTTTAGTCACTTCCGGTCTTGTATAGATGTTAAATTCACCGAACCCATTTTTTGTTATACAAAGGTCCCCGTCGTCCCCAAATGGTTTACAACAAACAAAGCCATTCCTCACCGCACATATAAATTGTATAACATAGAAAAGGCATCTTTCCAAATAGATGTGCACGCGTGTTTAATAATTATATGCGTGTAGGTGATCAATTAGGCTCTGATTACATGGGCACTACTTTTTTGTTATCAAGATTAAGAAGAACTTGTATTACCTGACAACCGGCATGGGTGAGAAGCAAGCACGTACTTGATGTGTTGGAGTGATTGAACTTGGTGCTACTCTTCTTAGTAATTAGTTGTTGTTTTTCGCAATTCCCATGTGGAAACTTATCGGTGACAATTTATCAAACATTTGGCTTCATTAACAATGTAAACATCTTCAAATATTTCAATGATGTTCACATCATAAAATTATCAATTAGCATATCTAAATCAAATATTTTTATCTTAATAACGTAGTAGCAAAACCGATGAAATCGATTAAAAAAAGAGTAATATCTTTACTTGAAGACCAACGATTTGAGGAGAATGCTTAATCCTGTAGGTTTTATTGCAATTGGGGAAAGACTGAATCGAAGGAAATGATTAGTTATCTAACTAATCGATAGTGTGTGTTTGGTATTCAATTGAAACCAAACAAGTTTGATGATAATATCGTCAGACTTCAAAAAATTCGATTGAAAACAAACAAAGCCCGTGAGGGTAATCTGTTCAAATCAAATGGGGTTGGTCGATGTGTGGAGTGTTGAAGTCGACAAAGTTCTAATGATAATATTTTTAGTTGAATTTGTTCAATGGAAATTCACAAAAGCCCTAAATAATTTTCTCCTCTAAACCTAAGTCTTTGAATCGAAAGAGAAATGAAACCTTGATTGAGATCTGCTATGTATATATGTTTACATTTAGGTCCCTAGAAATATAGTTGTTTAACAAAACTCCCTCGCAAGATCCCAATACTATGCCGAGATCCTTATAAAATGGATTTGCTTAATGTTAGTGTTTTTAAATTCATACGATCCAACGTGCATATTAAAACTACACACGGAAATTGAGGTCGTCCAAAAAGAGGAGTTTTCTTTATTATAGTAAGATATGTGCACAACGAGTCAATGAATATATTTTTGGTCACAATAACAAATTCGACTTTGAAATTTTCTTTTGTTATAGTCAACTAGTATAACATGCACGCGCGATGCGCCTGCCTTTCTTGTTCATTCCAGTAATTTTGTATTTTTGTGGTATAGCTCTAGGTGTTGAGGGCCTAATTCCATATAGCCTTGAACTTGTCGCACATGTTGTGTAACACGTTCAAACAGTGTGCGGCATTGTTTGCTGTAGATGTTGATGAAGGAAGGTTCAGCTTTTTCCTTGGCAGCTCTATGTCGAATACGATCCCGGCCCGCGTCTGATACACCTCTCTGCTCCTCCGTCATGTTTGCCTAAGGATTCTTTGTCGATCACTGTTCATTACTCGTTGAATGTACCCACTGCTCAGTCATGTTTTGTCTCGATTAATCGATTGAGTTCGGTAGTTTCGTGTCTGACGATTTATCATGCTGCGGCGACGTCGCAAAGGAACCAAACAATAAAAATAAGATGTGTTTAATGTGAGAATCAGGTGGCATTCATCTGAGTTCACGGAGGATATATCACGGGTTGAGCATCTTATAAGAGAACATGTATATTGATGTTTCTCTGAAGCAAATTCAAAGCAACCTATATTTCTAACATGTGATATCTACTGGACACGGTCATGAAGGTTGTAGGACAATTGTTGGATGTTCATTCATTGGTGACCCTACAATGATCTCGTTTTCTCCCACTTATGTTTAGAGTAAGACTAATGACAATTGAACGAAAGCTATTCACCCAATCAAAACACCTTTCTTTGTCAATTCACCAATTCGATTAACAAAACCACCTTTGTTTTTGAAGTGAATATGATAAGTTAAAATACAATGCATATCACAAACATTTTCTCTCTAGGTAACCCATTAACATTAGGCAACGACATAAGAAGAGGAAACCCCATTAAGTAGATTTCAATACACTATCTAAAGACTTCAAACCAGATTATTCAAAACCACTTTCACAACATTACGATATATCCACTCACCAACACATTCATGGATGCAACTTCAACACTATTTAATGTGTCAACTATTTTGTTCACTTAATCCTCCACCGGTTCAATTAAGAAAATACACAATTAGTCAATTAAGAATTTACAATTGTTCAACAAATCCCAAATAATTAATTTCTATTCAAAACGTCACTTCCATAACTGATCAACCAAATAATAATTATATTCATATAGTTACAGATTTTTTTTAGTCACTTCAGTCTTGTATAGGTGTTTGAAATTCACTTGAACCCATTTTTGTTATACAAAGGTCCACTGCCGTAAATCCCCAAATGGTTTACAATGGCCAAAGCCATTCCTCACATACATATAAATTGTATACGATAGAAAAGGCATCTTTCCAAATAGATGTGCACGCGTGTTTAATAATTATATGCGTGTAGGTGATCAATTGGGCTCTGATTACATGGGCACTACTTTTGTTATCAAGATTAAGAAGAACTTGTAGTACTGTACAACCCGGCATGGGTGAGAAGCAAGCATCGTACTTGATGTGTTGGAGTGATTGAACTTAGTCTTGCCACTCTTAGTAA
The DNA here is from genome assembly GCA_023531295.1 of Papaver armeniacum. NCBI lineage: Eukaryota > Viridiplantae > Streptophyta > Magnoliopsida > Ranunculales > Papaveraceae > Papaver > Papaver armeniacum. The sequence continues at coordinate 14,574 of JAJJWW010005372.1, read as the reverse complement.
TTAGTTGTTGTTTTACAATTCCATGTGGAAACTTATCGGTGACAATTTATCAAAACGGTTGGCTTCCATTAACAATGTAAACATCTTCAAATATTTCAATGATGTTCACATCATAAAATTATCAATTAGCATATCTAAATCAAATATTTTTATCTTAATAACGTAGTAGCAAAATCATTAAATCAGATTAAAAAAAAAGAGTAATATCTTTACTTGAAGACCAACGATTTGAGAGAATGCTTAATCTCATGGGTTTTATTGCAATTGGGGAAAGGCTGAATCGGAAATGGGATTAGTTATCTAACTAAGCGATAGTGTGTGTTTTGGTATTCAATTGAAACCAAACAAAGCTGTGATGATAATATGACTTCAAAAAATTGATTGAAAGCAAACAAAGCCGTGAGGGTAATCTGCCTCAAAATCAAATGGGGTTGGTCGATGTGTGAGTGTTGAAGTCGAACAAAGTTCTAATGATAATATTTTTAGTTGAATTTGTTCAATGGAAATTCACAAAAAGCCTAATAATTTTCTCCTCTAAACCTAAGTCTTTGAATCGAAAGAGAAAATGAAACCTTGTGATTGAGATCTGCTATGTATATAGTTTTACATTTAGGTCCCTAGAAATATAGTTGTTTTAACAAAACTCCTCATGATCCCATACTATGCCGAGATCCTTATAAAATGGGACGGCTTTAATGACTTCCGTGTTTTTAAATTCATCCCGATCCAACGATGCATATTAAAACTACACACGGAAATTAGAGGTCGTACCCAAAAGAGGAGTTTTCTTTATTATAGTAGAAGATTTATCGTCTTTGAGGTGCATTTTATTACCTACTCTCCTTGCTACATTTACTAACCAACCTTTGGAGAATGCGATGATGTTCAAACTATTGCATCTCTATATTCCAAACTTGAGGCTGAAATGTTCATGATGTTCAAACTAGTGCATGATGCATCTGTATGAACCCGATTTTGGGCATACCAAAATCTTTCTAATACATACTCAATAAAGACAAAAAGGTTTGTGAAATAACAAAATCGAATATCATCTTAAAAAATTTTAAATGACAAATCCTACCCTTCGTATTAGGGTTAGTATTGGTTTTAGTGATTAAGATAATTTTCAAATTATAAAGGTTGTTTGGTTAAGAAGGAGAGAAAGAGAAGGAGAAAGTGAGCAAATTTTAATTCTTGATTCAATGGAGGATGAGGAGGTCATTCTTCATCAAAAAACCTAGGAAAATACATATCAACTACAACAATGATCAGTATGCTGATTTCTTAGATTATGAGAATGATTTTACACAAACTCAAACTCAAGATGATAATTTTTATAGCCAAATCAGGATGATGAATACATAGATGAGGGCAATAAGCTTAACACACATGTACACTTCATTTTATGTTTAATCTCACTTTTGTAGTTTGAAATCATCAAAAAAATTGTATCATGGTTCGGCGAAAACGAGGGCTATGTTCGGCTTAAAAATATAAACGAACCCACTAAATTGATGAGCAGTTAAGCTAAGCTGAATTTGTTAACGTTATACGCACAATTTATGGGTAAAAATCGTTTGTACCGATTTCGGTAAATTCGGTAGGTGAGTGAAAGCTGGTTCAAACCTAAACAAATGTGTTGCGTGAGCACTTTATAGATTGGAATCAATGCAGCACAAGTCCGGCCCTAAACCAAGAAAATGGTAGTTCCGGACTTGCTTCGGTGAAGTGGAGGAGAAAGGGTTGATTTGGGGAGGACGAGAAATGTGTTGAGACCCGGAGAGCAGATTCTGAGAGAGTAGCATCGACATGTGGAAGAAAGGTGAGAAAGCTTACAGACTTGCAGAGGTGGAAAGCTTTTTGGGAGGCTTACAAAGTTGCCTTTACGAGAGTGTAGTATTTTTACTCACGGCAAAGGACTTGTTGTCTGGTGGAAATAGGTAAGACCTATTTATACAAGTCGAGAGTTGAAACGTGCCCTTGCCTCATGAAGGAAGAGGAAGTAAAGGGTGAAATAATAGGAGGAGTTCGTAGCAAGTATGGTATTAATGAGTGAAAACGTTTTGTCACCATTATTTCCTCTTTTATTTGACCGCTTTATTCCTTTTCACGCTTTCTTAATGTGAGCGTAGTATGTCTTGCAGGATTGCCTAAACCAAAACCATGGAAAGCATCCCAGGTTTGTGTTGATATCTACGAGTGTTGGTTGCACCTTGAGTGCAAGTGAGCATTTGCTAGTGACAGCGTGTGGCATGTGCCATTGGCATGTGCGGAATGCTTTGGTGGTAGATTGCGTTGAGTGTGAGTGACAATGCCGGAGCTGCTAGTGGCGTGTGGCATGTGCCAATGGTATAGGCGGAATGCGCTTGGTGGTAGGTTGCTCGGTTTTGCAAGTTAGGCTACCGGCGTGTGTGTTTGGCATGTGCCAATGGCATGTGCGGGATGCCTTAGTGGAAAAGCGCTGCTATGCAAGCATGTTGGCATGTGCAGCGGCATGCGTGGCCGTTGAGGGCATGGCTGTGGTGGAAAAGCTGCTAAGCGAGCATGTTGGCATGTGCTTGATGGCATGCGTGGCCGTTAGAGCCGTGGCAGGTTAGGGCGCGTGGCTTTGGTAGGAAAAGCGCTGCCGCGAGCATGTTAGCATATGCCAATGGCATGCGTTTGTGCCGTTAGGGCCGTTGCTTTGGTAGGAAAAGTTGCTATGCGGCATGTTGGCATGTGCCAATGGCATGCTGCCATTGGGTAAGTGAGTGGCTTTGGTGGGAAAAGGCGCTAGCGAGCATGTTGGCATGTGCCAATGGCATGTGGTATTAGGGCCGTTGCTTTGGTAGGAAAATTTGCACTGCACGAGCATGTTGGCATGTGCCAATGGCATGCGTGGCCGTTAGGGCCGTGGCTCGGTAGGAAAAAGTTCGCTGCACGAGCATGTTGGCATGTGCGATAGCATGCATGGTAGTTGAGGCCGTTGCTTTAGTAGGAAAGGCTGCTCCGGCGAGCATGTTGGCATGTGCCGATGGCACGTGCGTTGCGTTAGGGACGTTGCTTTGGTGGGAAAGGCTCGCTGCATGAGCATGTTGGCATGTGCCGGTAGCATGCGTGGCCCGTTAGGCCGTTGCTTTGGTAGGAAAGGCCTGCTATGACATGTTGGCATGCAAATGGCATGCGTGGCCGTTAGGGCCGTGGCTGGTAGGAAAGGCTGCTGGCGAGCATGTTGGCATGTGACCATGGCATGCGTGGCCGTTAGGGCCGTGGCTTTGGTAGGAAAAGTTGCTAGCGAGCATGTTGGCATGTGCCAATGGCATGCGTGGCCGTTGGGCCACGTTGCTGTGGTAGGAAAAGCTGCTGCATGAGCATGTTGGCATGTAGCCAATGGCATGCGTGGCCGTTAGAGCCGTGGCTTTATTAGGAAAGCTCGCTAGCGAGCATGTTGGCATGTGCCTAGTGGTATGCGTGGCCGACTCGGCCCTAGGTTAGCGTGGTTTGTAAGCCTAGGGTGCTATATTTGGCATGCGCCAATGGCGTAGCGGCTTGGAAATATGGCTTGTGAGTACGTGTTGGTATGTGCCAATGCGTCGTTATCGGCCATGTTGGACCTAGTTGCACGTTTTGCAAGCCTAGGAGCTATATTTGGCATATGCCGATGGCATGCGCAACCTGGTTTGGCATGGTTACCTGATGAATGTGGTACGTAGTTTGGTTTTGGCGTTGTTGCCTGAGTGCGCGTTATGCGGCTTGGTTTAGCGTTGTTGCCATAGTGCGCGGTGTGCGGCTTGGTTTGGCATTGATTGCCATAGTGCGCGAGTCGGCTTGGTTTGGCATGGTTGCCATGGTGCGCGAGTGCGGCTTGGTTTGGCATAGTTGCCATGGTGCGCGTGAGTGCGGCTTGGTTTGGCATGGTTGCCATGGTGCGCGAGTGCGGCTTGGTTTGGCATGGTTGCCATGGTGCCTGCGAGTGCGGCTTGGTTTGGCATGGTTGCCATGGTGCGCGAGTGCGGCTTGGTTTGGCATAGTTGCCATGGTGCGCGGAGTGCGGCTTGGTTTTGGAATTAGGGTTGTGTGTCGAAAACCTAGTCGCAGTATCTGAAAAATACCCACATTGATATTACACACAGGTTAAATGCTCTTAGTTAATGTGTTACACGGGTAACACTAGGTCGTAGGAGTTTTGATTTTACCCCTTATTTAAAACCCGCCATCTGACATTAAGTCCCTGCTTAGCTCGGAGCAGGGGCTTTGTTGCGGAGTAAGCATAAGATGGTGACAAACTATCAAGCGGCAAATCGTAAAGAGAATTGAGGAGGCTTATGCGAGCCTTTTATAGATAGGATTCGGATCCTTGCCTGCAGTAGTTTTGCACTGGTGGGGAGGACGGGCACAGTTGGTGGGGCGTGCGGCTGGGCGGCGTTAGGGAAGTTGGCGTGAGTTGGGAAGCCGGCGTGCTAGGCTGATGGGCCGGCGCGATGTGGCAAGTGTGCGTGCTTGCCGAGGCGTGAGTTGGGCGGTCATTGGGAGAGTTGGCGGGGAGTTAGAAGCGAAGTGTGCTTGCATTTGAGTGGGACCCGCGCAAGGTAGGGAGAGGCTGTGCGTGCTGGCAGCGTGACTTGGCGGTCGTTAGGAAGTTGTGCGGAGTTAGGAAGCCCAGGCGTGCTATGTTGGTGGGGCCAGGCGCAGAGTGGGGAAGGCGATTGCGCTGGTGGCGACTTGGTGTAAAGAAGGAGGGTAAGTAGTTTTCTCTGAGATAGCAAAGTTTCCTTGTTTTGCACTTCCTTCGTAGCAGCCTCGGTCAGGCATTGTCCATGCTAAAATCTGGAAGCGTTATGTCATTCGCTTCCCTTTCCTTTTAAGTTTACATATTCATACCCAGCGTAATTGCATCATCTCCCTGCGTTTGGAAAGGGTTCTTGCTTGGTAGTTTCTTTTCTTTGTCATATGCATGAGACAAACCATCTTCAACCAGACGGGTTCGCCGGTGAGAGAGCGCGGTCTAACTGCCTTGTTTGATGAATGGAGAAATTTTCCTTTTGTGCGGGAGATATCCTGTTGGAGCATCGTTAGTGTTATCGACGAGGATGACCTAGTCGTTCCTCCCCTCGAAATCCAACCTTGTTGAGCTGCTGCGGAGACTTGGAGAAGCGCGATTTAGGACTCTCTTGACATGAATACCTATGCGGGTTCGTCGTTTGGGACTCGTATGAGGTGTCTCTCCTCCAATTATCGGAATGTTCAGCGGTTTCTGTTACGTAAAGTGCAGTGGTCCCTTACGCGAGGATATAGAAGGCATGCAGGCCATACTCGCTACCCAGGGCACTTGATGGAAGTGATGTTAAGTCGCCTTGGTTTCAAGTAGTGAAGCTATCTTTGCCAATGATTCTTGAAATGGAGAATCGTCCATCCGTGCCCTGCGAGTTAGCCATTCAAAGGTGGGAGAACATGGTGTTCACTGTGAGTCCTTGGAGTTTAATATCGGTGGTTGCGGCATCGTCTCGATATTGTGAAAGTCAGCGCAGTGGTATTCTTCGCTAGTGTGATTCTGCAAGAGACCATCTTTGGAAGAGAGGAGAAATCTTTGGCCTTGGGTCTCGGAGGATTGAAGATTTAACTCGAGACTTGAAGAGTAGGAATTTTGATGTAGCATGTTGCGGGGAAGTGATTAGGGCGTAGTATGCCTTAAGCCACTTTAGTTGATATTATCTCAGCTTTCCCCATCTTCTTTGATAATCTTGGAGTAACCAGCAGTCATCGCTTTAGTGATTATGTACGGCCCTTCCCATTTAGGAGAAAACTTGGGTGCTAGATACATCTTTATGGATGTGACTATTGGGATGCTTTCGAAATTACATGTTGACATATCTGGATAGTGCGAGCTCGGGATCCTCCATGACCTGCGTAAAGTGTTGAAGGCGTAGCTCTACGACGAGATAGGTGATGATATTCTTGCTTCTTGCACCCTTGAAGAGTAGAGGGCTTTTTGTGGGTAAGGATTTTGGTAGACGCTGTCTGCCGGGCTTTGTGAGTGAAGGGATCCCATGTATATCTTAGTCCTCAAGTATGGTATAGGTGTTTCTATCTTTGTAGTAATTCGCTAGTCTGGTGAAGCTGCATTTGGTAGTCAGCAGTGAGGGGCAACAGTTCTTGGTTGGAGATGTAATCGGGGAAAGACTACATTGTGCGTGGTAGCAAAGTAGGTTGGTTTGATATTCTATGGGCTTAACGTGGAAGTAAAGGATTGGGCTGGATGCGTGGCGAGCAAACTTGCAGAAGGAGTGGCGCGTTGAGCGAGGTTGAGACCGAGGCATTTGTTGGGAATGTTGATGCGTAGCTACTGCAGGAAGAACGTTGATGCGGAAGATGCATACGGAGAATGTTAGGCAACGTCTTGCAACTTTCAAAGCCTTGCCGATTTACCATTTTGAAGTGGAGGCGCGTCCGTTCTGTCAAACTGGCGTCCCTCGAGAAATCTGAGAGGTTAGGGTCCCAGTTCCATCTGTGTGTGCTTCTAGGAGAGGTTGGTTTGGGGCGGCTTCCGCCAGGTGGGAGCGCTGCTTTACGTGCGGTCTGCGGTTGAGGGGTGCAAATATCTCTGGCTCGCCTTGGAGAAACATAGAATCTCACATAAGCTTGTTTACAATGTGTTTGATCTGACTTTGTGGCGAGGTTCCCATTGTGCGGGTCCGAGCGGGAAGGATCTCGTGAACTCGGGAGAGTTGTTGATTTCCTTGCTTTTGATTTTGGAGAAGTCTTTCTGATCTTCATGTGTGACGAGTGGATTGATTGTCCTCCCCTGCTGGGCGTCAGAACAACGCGAGCCTCTTCATCTATAAGCACGTCTCCTGTGAAGTATCTTTTGTCTTCATCAAATCAACGGTGCTAAAAGGAGGTCGACATCTTCGGATCTGCCGATATCTCGCCATGGTGGGTAGTCGCGTCTCGAGTGACGGTTGGGCTGCCATGCTTGAGGAGCCGTTGGGGTGGAGAAGCGGCTCTGGTTAGGTGATCGTAAGTGTATCGTGCGAGAGATGACCCGGTTTTGATCACGAAGTCTTTGGAGCCATGGCGCTGTTCGAAGGCGAGGATGGTCTTGGAAGGGCGCAAGATGTTAAGCTATTTGGAAGGATGCAATGTTATTAGCACAAGTGTGATGCTGCCGGGCGGCATGCGCGTGCGGCACATGTGTGCACAGCATGTGCATGCAGTAAGCCCGCGTCGGCAAGCGCTTGCGGCAAGGCCACCGCAACGGCGCTCCTGGCGTATGTGTGCGGAAAGCGCGTGAGTGAGCGGCATACGGGAAACAACGTGCAGTGGTCTGGATCGTCTTGGAATGGCGCTGACTTGGATTTTGGTATGCGGTGTGGACCATTGACTTAGCGCACGGTGCTGGCTTGGCGTGGCTTGGACTTGTCCTGCTCGGGACGGTTGCCTCTTCCATCGTAGCTCAAGCAGAGCACTTTCCTTAATCAAATTCCAAAGTGTTATGCTTATGAAATGGAGTTGGCTCCCCTTTTTACCTCGTATCTTTGTTATCACGTCATGGTGTTAGCGGTAGCGCGGTAGTGATAAAGTGGGCAAGCATATTCGTTGTAGTCCATCTCGGCGTTTCTCTTTCAATTTGTTTTATTGTTTTCTTGTCATGTTGGTATAGCAGTAGCATAGGTATACTATTTCATAGACTTGTGGAAATACTTACCATCATAAATAGTGCTTCCGAATGTCACTTCGTAGTAACGATCTGCTAATAGTGAGGTAATTATTATTGTGCAAAGATGAGGTATGTGCGGGTAGGTGAAATTTTTTTGAAAGGCAAACAACGCGCTGGTTTATGGTTTTGTCTTCTGGATTTATTGGGTTGATAGATAAATGTTGCCCAGCACAGAGTTTGGGTTATTATTTTTGGATTCAATTGTTTGAGTTGATTGTTTTAGTTATGATTGAAAGTGGCGCAAACATCCAGGAAAACCATGGAGACCAGTCATGTTTGGTAGATGATATGGGATGAAACATAACTATGTGCTGTCGGTTTTATCATAACTTGAAAAAGCAAACCACATATTTTGTCTAGATAAGACTTACTCGGTTTCTCGAAGAGTAGTGAGGAAGTCCCCAATCTTCCGAGATCATTCTTTGCAGGTTTCGGATAATGTGTCGTTAATCCACAGGCGGATCGTTTTGCTTCTAGCTGATGAAGTCCTCGGTCGCCCCTTGTCATGTCATGAGCTTATAATCGGGCCAGTCAAGATGGCGAGGTCGGAGTGGATTGCCTTCCTCTACCATCTTGACCGTCTGGGTCAAAGAATGAGATCGGCTGGTTGAAAGTTGACATTATGGCAAGAAGATCAGACCTCACGTATGGTGTAGCCAATTGTTTATAGGTAAAAATCGTTTGATCGATTTCGAGTGAGTCGGTGGGTGGTGGCTGGTTCAAACCCTAAACCAATGTGCTGCATGTAGAGCACTTTATGGGTCGAGAGATCAATGCTGTGCAGTCACAGAGCCTAAACCAAGAAATGGCGCGTTCCCAGGACATCTTCGGTCACAAAGTGGAGGAAAGGTTGATTTGGGGAGGAAGCGGAGAAAGGTGTTGAGACCAGGTAGTTAAGAGAGTCGTCTCGAGCTTATGTCAGTGGGAAGCTTGGGAGCTTGCAAGAGGTGGGGAAGCTTTTTGGGAGAGCTTGCAAAGTTGCCTTTACCAGAGTGTAGTATTTTCTCTGGCCGAGGACTTGTTATGCTGGTGAAATAGGTAGACCTATTTATACAGGTCGAGATTGAAAGCACACTGGCCTCATGAAGGAAGAGAGTAAAGGGTGAAATAATGGGAGAGGAGTGGTAACAGTATGGTGTTAATAGTGAAAACCCGTTTTCACCATTATTTCCTCTTTTATTTGACCTTTATTCCTTTTCACGCTTTCTTAATGTGAGCGTAGTGTCTGGCTATAAAGGCTGTGGCCATGCAAACCAAAACCACAGGAAAGCATCCCCGGTTGTGTTGATATCTGCAGGTGTTGGTTGCACTTGAGTGCAGAGTAGCGCTGACTAGTGACGCGTGTGGCATGTGCACGTTGGCATGTGCGGAATGCTCTGGTGGTAGATTGCACGTTGAGTGTGGTGACAATGCGGGACGCTGCTAGTGGCGTGTGTGGCATGTGCCAATGGCATGTGCGGAATGCCTTGGTGGTAGGTTGCACGGTTTGCAAGTTTAGGCTACCGAGCGTGTGTGTTTGGCATGTGCCAATGGCATGTGCGGGATGCCTTAGTGAAAAAAGCTGTCCGCGACATGTTGGCATGTGCCCAGCGGCATGCGTGGCCGTTAGGACAGTGGCTCGGTAGGAAAAGCTGCTGGCGAGCATGTTGGCATGTGCCAATGGCATGCGTGGCGTTAGAGCCGTCAAGCTTTGAGTAAGAAAAGCTGCTACGCGGAGCATGTTGGCATGTGCCAATGGCATGCGTGGCAGTTAGGCGCGTTGCCCTGGTAGGAAAAGGCGCTGCTGTGAGCATGTTGGCATGTGCCCAATGGCATGCGTGGTCGTTAGGGCCGTGGCTTTGGTAGGAAAAGCGCTGGCGAGCAAGTTGGCATGTACCTGATGGCATGCGTGGCCGACTTGACCTAGGTTGCGTGGTTTATAAGCCTAGGGTGCTATATTTGGCATGCGCTCAATGGCGTAGTGGCTTGGAAATATGGCTTGTGGTACGTGTTGGTATGCCAATATGCACGTATGGCCATGTTGACCTAGTTGCACGTTTGCAAGCCTAGGGCGCTATATTTGGCATGTGCGATGGCATAGCGGCTTAGTTTGGCATGGTTGCCAATGAATGTGATCTGTGGTTGGTTTGGCGTTGATTGCGCAGTGCGCTGATGCTACGGCTTGGTTTAGCGTTATTTCCATGGTGCGCGGTGTGCGGCTGGTTTAGCATTATTGCCATGGGTGCCTGAAGAGTGGCTTGGTTTGGCATAGTTGCCATGGTGCGCGAGTCTGCGGCGGTTTGGCATGGTTGCCATGGTGCTGCGAGTGCGGCTTGGTTTGGCATGGTTGCCATGGTGCGCAGTGCGGCTTAGTTTGACATGGATTCGCCATGGTCTGCGAGTGCGGCTTGGTTTGGCATGGTTGCCATGGTGCGCAGTGCGGCTTGGTTTGGCATAGTTGCCATGGTGCGCGTGAGTGCGGCTTAGTTTTGGAATTAGGGTTACGTGTCGAAAACCCTAATCTGGTATTTGAAAAAATACCCTAATGATATTCACACAGGTTAAATGTCACTTAGATTAATGTGTTGCGGGGTAACACTAGGTCATAGGGTTTTGATTTTACCCCTTGTTTAGAACCCACCATCAACAACGCCCGAACCTTCGTTTCCAAGCTTAACCTATTTGCAAGATCCTAGTTAGAAGCATGTTAAGAGTCTAATACAGCCGAACCTATTTACGAGTTGGTTCGGTTTTCACTCTAAATATCGTATCGGCCAAGAACTATATTTTTTCTAAGTTCGGCTCATATTCAAAAAATCACATCGGTCGAACATGAAATTTGCCCTCGAGGAGCAAATCCGTCCCGTGGTGCCGATGTTCCGGGAGCGCAGTGCACCGAGTACCTAGAGTAAGTATGATGTACGGTTCTAGGCTATTCCCAGTCAGATCCCAGTCTCGTGATGCAGGGATCTCTAGTCGTTGATAGTTGAGTTAAATCCTAAGCCTAGTCTATAGTAGAGTTATACCCATTTCTCATCGCATTCTCTCATTTCCTATGTCTTCTTCCTCTCTCTTTTCATTTCCTCTCGGACAGAGAGAGAGAGAAGAGGAGTCATCGGCAACCAGGCGTCGATTACCACCATCTTAAGTTCTAATCATCATCACACGATTCTAAGTTCTAACACCATCTTAAAGCCACCGCGCCACCATCTTCCTTTTATTTCTGCCAAAGTCTCCAATTTATTAGAGGTAATAACTAATAACAACTAATAATAGTTAGGGTTTTGAAAACAAATTAGTTTTTGTTCGTTTACATGATTTTGTTGATTTCTCTAGATTTGGAGCGATTGTAATTTTTTGATTTGATTTTAGGGTTTGGAATTTCATGGTGTGGTTCACCTTCATATGGATGATTCTTTAAATCGACAACAAACAACAAAGGTCAGTGTATTAATAGTGAGTTAATGATGCATCACGATTCACACGGATGTTACGATTTGTTATGTTAATGAATCTAATTTTTGATTAGGGTTATAGAATTTGAGATATTGATTTGGATTAGATGGATGAGCTCACGACTTTAGAACTTTAATTTTTTTTTCATTTAGGATGGATGCGAATACCACTCCAAGTCGAGATACCAGCCAAGTTGGTTCCTTGTGAGCTGCACGTGTTGATGCTCACTGAAGTGCTGAGGAGATCAACGATTCCATCTAATTGCTGGTTGTGGTTACAAACTTTCCATATGATTTTCTTGTAGACTTATCAACATGTATTTGAGTGCTTTTTGGGATAAACATTGTGCATCATTATGTTTAGTGTGCTTGGGCCTTCCATTTTTAGTTAGTTGTATTAGCAGGCGCAGACAGTGTTGAATCGAAACTAAAAGTTTTTTAGATTATTTATAGAAGTCCCTTAAATTGGAGGAATTAAACAATTAGAATAACAGGTTGGGTCATTCGGAACAAACCAAGAAAATGTTTGTCGACATTTAGATTAATCATGTGTGCTTTTAGAGGTTCTCCGTCTATCGAGTCCATAGAGACATCAAATCTTACAATCAGTTCTGCATGACTCCTATGGCAGCTTCACTATTTGGTTACATTTGATATTGAGTGAATTATTTTCGAGTTTGAGGAGCATGTTATTTCTTATTAATCTACTTCTACCTATCTGCTTGTTCGCGAGATGGGAGGAGCTACCGCTTTATCACATCCCTCGGATGGTTGTATTGGAATGTCTTATAAAGGTTGCTTTCATGTTTTAAGTGACACATGGAGTCTGCCTCACGAAGTCCCCTTCGTGATTTTTAGCCCATCGGATAAAACATGGCATACGATCAGAAGATATCAGCCTCTCTAGGGCTGTGCAATTTGCGATTACGGTGGTTGGGGATGGCAGGGGTATACATTGTAGTTGGTTGGGGTGAGAGCAAACCATTGATCTTGATCTTTTAGTTGATTATGTACCGAGATGATAACTCGAGGATGAGGAAGGTAATATAAACTTTTGTTTGTTTGATTACTATTTTAGTATTTATGTGTTTGTTCGATAATACCTACTCCCTCTTCTTTTGAACAAGAACATTACCATTGGGTTATATGTACTGTTGTTAGATTTAGACTCATGCCTTTATGCATAAAGGTGAAATAAAAATTATTGTTATGGCCATCTTGGGACCATTGGGTATTGCCTGGTCCAGCTGTCGAGTCTTAGATTCTTCTTTAGGCCAAATGTAGAATTTGGTGACGGTTTGGAATTTTTACCATGGCGGTTTAACAAAAGAGCGTCACAATATATTGTTGGTCGTATGTCGTTGCGCGTTTACTGGACCCTGCGTCATTAATTGTTGTTATAACTCGTAATGAGTTAGTAAAGCGTACGAGAAATACTCTTCTTCGCCGGCGGTGATTGCATAAGCCAGCATTGCAGATAGATGCGACAATACAGCTGGCGTTTTATCAGCCGTCACATACATCTCACATACTATGACGTTAGGGTATTAAGCTGTTACAATAGACCATAATATATATGTGGCGTTTTGTCGTGACAACTATCATAATTGAAGTGTATGTATATTTATCGATATACCGGGGATGGGTGCATTTCCTTTCATCATGGATAAATGTATATGTCCCTCATTGAAGATTTAACAATTTATGTTTGGTTAAAATTTACAAATGGATGAAATTATCGGGGTTCAAGAAAAATTGTGCAAACCAGCGTGTAGCGGAGTTCGGTCAACCCATGTCCCATGTAATTACCTGGAGGAGTAATAAATAAAATGAATTTTTATTGAAAAGAAAAACAAAAACGTGAGTTTGGGCAGATAGTACACGTGAAAAATGTCATCCATTAAATATTTTGTTGCCCGATTGCGCACCCCTAAATTAGTCAGCACTTGCGAAGAGAAGGCGCGTGTGAACCTCATGGATCAAGAATACGGACCGTCGATTTTCCCCAGACTACCAACAACGGAATGAAAACCTAAGGTCCCTAACTATAGATTTCTTTAGATTTCTCGGTCGCTCTCTAGTCTCTCCTCTCCTCTGCCTTCTTGTTAATCGCCTTCATGATCTTTTCTCCACTTCTCTCTCAAACTATTCTCTTTCAATCTTAAGCTTAGGACACTTCAATATACATGTTTTGATTTCCTCCATGAGTAATCACAAAATCAAAGAGAGTGCTGATTCAGAACTTTTATTCTCTCGTGGCGGAAGATTTGATAAATTCAAGTTTTTGTTTTCTTATGTTACCATCAACCTCTCACTTTAAGATTTTGGTGGAAAACAAAAAGAAGGGAGGAATGTGGAGGTGAATCAAGGTTTAATTTTCATGGATGCGTTTCTTGATGGTTATATTTTTCAATAAATTTTCAGTGTGATAATTACTTGATTTTTTCCCTTGTTCTTGTGTTTAACGGAAAGTGAATGATTGAATGTATCAATATTAGTCAAACAAATCTTAAATATTCATTTTCTCATAAGTTAGGTTTCATATTATGATTCATTTTTGTGTTTATGTTGTGATTTTAACCCTTATTGGATGGCAATCGGGAAATGACTTTATGGAGCAAATTGAATGGCGTGATTGATTTTGCAGATGACATAATACATGAACGTATATCATATTGATTATAGGACCTTAATTTATGAATTTTGCCAACATCTGATTCATCTACAAACTCTTTCTTTCAATTTCTCATTTTTTTAGGTTTATAATGATGGAAAGGTTAATCTTTTGCAGATGGTATTTGTGAGCCTTTGCTTGTACATGGGAAGAAGAAATAAGAGAGGTTGTGGCGAATAATCCGAATCAAATAAATGTACAGTTTAGAGTTTACTATGATGTATCAAGAGTACGTTGTGAGATTGAAGATGTCTACTAATCAGAAGGCATTGACAACTAACGCATAAAGAAAATCTTACCCGAATTATATGTACTTTAGAATGTGAATTTTTGCAAATGCTTTGAACGTGTAGACACGATTATTATTTTCTAAATGAGATTGTAAATTGAATTCAACAATAGTGTACGTGTTTTATTATTTAATTTGGTTGCATACTTATCTTTCCTTTAAAGTTTTAAAATTAATTTAAGAATTAACATTGGTACCGTAAGACCGGCATGTAATCAATAGTCATATGGTGACGTTTGATGAAGAAAAACCATTACACCTGGACTTCTAAAATGACGGTTGCATAAAGACACCGTCGCGCAGATATTTAGGTGTTATAGCAGTTTATTGTATAAAGCAGTCACGGTAACATTGTTTTGGTGGCATTTCCACGAGAAAGCAATTGTGGATATCTCTTACAATGACGGTTTAAGATATTGCATGGCTTGATTTTGAAGGTAATTTGCATCATGATTCATATAGTTATTCTTAAACATCATTA
>JAJJWW010005371.1:0-105820 GCA_023531295.1 Papaver armeniacum | reverse complement strand
GAAACCAACGAGATATCAACACAAGCTGAGGGGATGCTTTCCGAGGGTTTTGGTTTTGGCGGTCGCGGCTTGCCGGCGTACACTACGCTTCAGCATTAGAAAGCGTGAAAAGGAGATAAAGCGGTCAAATAAATGAGGAAATAATGGTGAAAACGTTTTCACCCATTAACACCATGCGGTTACCACCTCCTCCCGTTATTTCACCTTTACTCTCTTCCTTCATGAGGACCGAGAGTGCGTTTGATCTCGACTTGTATAAATAGGTCTTACCTATTTCCACCGGACAACAGCGTCTCGGTCGGGAGAAAAATACACACACTCTCGGAAAAGGCAGCACTTTGCAAGCTCTCCAAAAGCTTTCGTCTCTTTGCAAGCTTACGTAAGCTTCCACTTTACGATACAAAGTCGAGACACTACTCTCCCAGGAGTATTACAGTCTCAACACCTTTCTTTTGCTTCCTCCCCCAAATCAACCCTTCTCCTCTCAGCCTTTGTGGCCAAAGCAAATGCAGAGCGGCCATTTCTTGGTTTAGAGTAGGACTTATGCTGAGTTGATCTCTCGAATACATAAAGTGCTCCACGTGCAGCACATTGTTGTTTAGGAGTTTAAACCGAGTTTCTCACTCACCTCACAAGATTTACGGGAAATCGGCCAGAAAGCGATTTTACCCATAAACAATTGGCGACCACGGCGTGGAGGATTGATCTTCGAGTAACAATATCAAATTCTGGCTTCCATCCACTCCGAATTTTTATTGTGGCGTAGTGCGGCTATCAGGCAGATCTCCACAGGCTCTTGATCCGGCTTCGAGGTCATGATAACTCCTCGGTTGCAGGCAATGCCACCAATGAAGAGGTCCCAAGGCGGTTGACTGATGCGTGCTCGGGAGATCCACGCCAAAAACATGGACCTAATGAAGGATGCGATTACCAGCCATGCTCGACTTCCTCATCAATCTAACATCGGGGCTAAGTGATTCATGTTCCCCGGGAGATCAGAGCGGGGACTAACATCCTGAATGAGGCATTCTCAAATCAGCGGTTTCAATCTGTTGGCTGGAAGCGGCGGACCGGGAGGCGACCATGTTGGTAGAAAACTTATGTGGTCTTTGCCTCTCTAAGGACAGCGGATAAAAACATTCTGCTTTATCAGCCAGAATGGCACTTCAGCGCATCACTGGTTCCATGCACACCGCGGGGACTCCAAGGATCCACGGAAGATCCATCCAACAATATTGTTTTCACCGATGACGACATGATGGTAGAAGAGCGGTCCAATGGAGACCTTGCATGTTGGAAACATCGTCGAGAACATAGAGTTTGAAGAGCGCTCATTGACTGCGGGTGCGTATCTTCAATGTCATCCTCTCAAGACACTCAAATGCTGCGGAGTGCGACCTACATGAGATCGTGCGACAACCCGCTACTGATGGCCAGATTTGAGAGAGCAACCAAACTAGCACATACGGCTACATCAACTTGGAGGTGGCGGTGGAGACCCAATCCAATCAAGCGTGAAGTTTGAAGTAATTGAAAAGGAACACGGACTGCCACATGATCTTGGGAAGGCCGTTGGTTGCCATGATCTCAAAATCGTCCTTGACATACCACCCAATGCACAGCTTGATGATTGAGCCGGAGAAGTTGTTCGCATTCCACATCCACTTTGTCCCCCATATGCACCGATCCTACTTTGCGTAGAAGCACGTAGGCAGAAGGAGGGTTCAAGGCGTGGCGACCAAGATTCACGAGTTTTACGCTACCAAAATGGACATCGCTCGGAGATAGCGTGACAAGCGGAGGTCCGTGAGAGGAGGCCGTCCTTCCACCACTCTCCTCGGAAGGAAGACCACCGGTCTCTCGCCACCGGGCGTAACCGTGCCCGCACCACGCGAGAGTGCACCCCACCAGAGACGAAGCAAAGGGGTAAAAGCTCGCACACGTGTATCACCATTTGTTGCTTAATTAGCGAGAGGAGACCATGACCAGATCTCTACTTAGGAAAATGTCTTCCAACAATAACCGGGAGGAAGTTCAGGCGCCCCTCGGGAAGCTACAAGATGGGGCCAAGCTTAACGGCAGACTCGAACGCCATCGGTACAGGGAATGAGGAATTTCATGACCCATTAAATCAGTTCGACGCTCACATCTATCGGGCGCTCACAGCTAATCGACTTACTCCAAGAATACGGGGCGTCTTGATTGGACTTACGAAGAAATGCTCGGCTTGGATGGGAAGCTGATACTTCACCGTGCATGTGATACGGATCCAAACGATGCAAGACCTCCAAGACAATTCGGACCACGAGTAGAAGAACAAATCAAGGCGGAGGTCCGAAATTACTAGCCTTGGCTTTGTCAAACCTATTCACCATCCTACTTGGTTGGCCAATGCTCGTTCCAGTTAAAAGAAGAATGGGTGGGATCGAGATCTTGTGTAGCCGATTTGAGATCGAGCAAGTGCTGCCCACAGACAGCATTTCCACTACCCTAACATCGACATCTTTGGTAGGCCGCTACCAGTGGACATGGTATGTTCTCTTTCCATGGATGGATACTCATCTGATTACAACCGGATAAAGATGTATAGGAACCGCATCGAGTAAGGCGCTTCGAGGCCCCTCTTGGAAACTTATTGCCGACGTAATGCCTTTGCAGTGAGAAGAGCGCTGGTAGCTGCCTGTGGCATACATGACTACCATCTTCCACGATGCATGATGCAAACAGTCAGGATTCACGTAGATGATGTAGTGATTCAAGTCCCAGGAACTGAGCGGATCATCGACAACGCTGCGACAGAGTATTCGAAGATGCGTGCAGATACAAGTTGAAGATGAATCCTTTGAAATGCGCCTTTGGTGTCTCTCTGGGGAAATTCTTGGGATTCAAGTCTGAGTGGCGCGAATAAAAGTTGATCCGGTCCAGCGCCAAGCTATCCTCGCGTAATACCCATCGAGCCGTGAAGGGCTCCCAGGAGTTTCATGGGCAGAGTAAACTGACATTATACGCTCATCGCAGAGTGCAGCACGACTCACCCTTCGTTTACTCTCTGCACAAAAAGGACAAATTTCACATGGACTACGTCTCGTGCCAAAGCGTGCCCAGGAAGATCCAGAAAATCTTGTCCTCCCGGCCCGTCACGAAGCCTCCTATCCGAGGGAGACCAGGCTATGTCTACCACCGGCCCATCTCTAGCGTCGCCGCCAGACTCTCCTCGCGCGAGAGGAACGACAAAGAATGGAATACCCCATATACTATGTTCGGTCGAGCGTTGAAGAGGCTGAACTAGAATACAAGGGCGGAAAAGAAGCGTGTTTCATGCTCGATTCATTTCCATCCAGGAAGTTAGGCACTACCTCCTCTCGGTAAGGTGGTGCCTAGTGTCCTCAAATCCCACCATAGTAAAGTTTTCTTCCCTCTCGAAACACCTTACACGATACGGGAGAGCAGCTCAAGTGGCTCCTGCAGTTGTCGGAGTTCGACATAACGTCGTCTCCCGAGGGCCATAAAGAATGGCGAGCATTGCGGACACTGTTAGCAGCATTCGGGAGAAAACACGCGCGAGAATTACGAGAAGATCTCGAGAGACCTTGAGATATCACTTTAGTCGAAGAAACATAGCTCTTCATTCTTCGAGTGGCTCTTCCCCCAGCCACTAATCCAGGAGGCCCGGGTGTGTTGCACTCAGTATCTCTGCTGGAGAGAGTCTTCCGCGCTCTTCCGAAACTAGACTTTAGGTACGCGATAGCTCAATTTGAATACTGACGCTTCCCTCGTTGGACTATCACTAGCTAAACAAAAGCGGGCCCACGTTTGGAGATGAGGGGAGATTCAAATTGCTCATCAGCAGGTAAGCGGGATCTATGCATTAGAAAGAGCCTTCATAGTGCGGCACCGTCGGGGACTGAAGCACAAAAGCTACTAAATTATTTGCAAGAAGCAGCCATCGCATATGCTGTAGTAGCACGCAACAAACATCTGGCCTTGCTTCACCCTGCCTCAAAGCTCGATTCAGAAGGCCCAGAAACCCTGACAGTAAAGCAGCGAACCATAGCACTTAACACAAACTGCACACTTCTGAGAAAGCATGAGGACAATGCCTCAGAGGGCTCTCCATCATTCAGAACTCAACAACTCCTTTTCGAGGGAAGGTCGACCCTCAAGACTTTGCAGAATTTCTTTATGCCTTCAGGTGTTTCTGCATCACGTCGAAATCCAGACAGCTCTCTGTCAAGGTGTCTCGGGAAGAGGAAGCTGCATGCGACTTGAACATGTTTCATAGAAAGTCGTGGGATAACCCATCGGTAGTAACCCTCTACAGTCGTTTACTAGCATTTGGGATCTATTAGTAGGAGATGGAAGCCCAATCCACAATTACTCCAGAAAAGCGTGTCTCAAATTACCGAGCGCCCCCATGTCGAACGAAGTCCTCGGCATCAGTACTGCTGAGAGTTTGGCTGGGGCCGTACATCCGTGTTTCCTTCGCGATGGCATTCTTCACTACTATAAGAGGATGCGTCCAAGCTGAAAGCAGAAGTCCAAGGATTAAGCGTGTTCCACGAGTAGGGTTTTATCCATGCAAGAGTTTGAGAAGTCTACTAAGGTGTTTGAGCGGTCGAAGTCCCAGTTATGTTAGAGAAATGCACTGAGCGAGACACCACAGGAAGCAGAAGCTATTCCTGCGGATACGAGAGGAAGTACTCTTGTGACCATGGAAGGCAGCCTATGGCTGCCTTCGTTCGGAAATCTGAGAATGCGGTTCAGGAAACCTCATCCACGTGCCCTCAACACCCTTACGTTGCGATCAGTAGCCAGTAGCCCTTTAAGTGGGGACTCGACATCATTGGGAAGATCAACCCACCGATCCTCAAAGCAGTAATGAGCACTGTAATACACGCGCGTAGCAATGTACTTTACCAAGTGGGTTGAAGTGTATCAGCTTGCAAAGGGACCATGGAGCCGACGTGCGGCGTTCATCCAAGGGACACGTCATCTACTTAGTTTTGGCGTGCTATAATCACATCATCAGACGATGGCATGGCGCCTTTTGCTAACAAGCAAGTCGAGGCTGCAGAGAGTGCGAAATCAAGCAAGTCTTCTACTCAATCTATTATCCCCGAGGAAGTGGGCATGGCCGAAGTACCAACAGGACTACGATCGAATCCATCAGGCCGGACCCGTACTACGACAATCCCGGAAGGTCACGCTGAGCAATTGCCAATGGCACTCACGGGCGTCTGAGAACATCTCTAGAAGCTCCACCGGCGTGTCTCCTTATTCCCCTGCAGTCTCAGTCTGGGAATGCGATCACTCCCATGAGAAATCAAGATCCCAGTGCGGCCCGAATACCTGGCAAGCGGACCCCAGGTGGAATGAAGCTTGAATCACTCAATGCCGAGTGCGGAACTAGACACTCTGGACTCGAGAAGATCCGGGCGAAGGAACATGCACAAGCATACGAAATGGGATTTCCAGGCGTGTGACACCATATAAAACCCGGGGTTTTCAAGGAAGGAGATCTGGTGCTAAAACGCTCAAAGCACATCCGACCAAGATGCGACCGGCACGAAGTTTTCTCCCAAATGGGAAGGGCCGTCACATAATCACTAAAGCATATATACGATGGATTGCTACAAGATTATCAAAGAAGATGGGAGATAAGCTAGGCGGTCATCTGCGAAAGTGGCTTAAGGCGTACTCGCCTAATCATTTCCACTGCAACATGCTACATCAAAGTATGAACGACCGGGCACTCTCTCTGCTTTTACTTTCTACAGATTCTTGATTTCCAGTACAATCCATGATTAACGAGAATCTCTTTATTTCTTGAAAAAAGAAAAGAAAGAGGAGCGCATTAAATCTCATAATACAAATCAGAAAAGCCCATCAGCAAATTATAATCCCTACAAATATCATCTTCAATCGACCATGATATCTTTCAGTCTACTCTTCAACGTCTTGAGTTAACTCTTCAATCCTCCACAGAGACTCCGAGGGCCAAAATTTCCCTCCTCTTCGAGCCATGGCTTTTAGTGAGGAATCACAGCCAAGAATACCAGCCACCATACGCGCCCTTAGTGATATTGAGCGATGCATGACGGTCATAACGTTAAACTCCAGGGATTGGCGGTGGACCACCATATTCTCCCAGCTTTTGAATGGTGACTCGCGGCAGCATGAATGGACACATTCTCCATCTCGGCAATCATTGGCAAGAGGCAGTTCACCTCGGAAACCAAGCGGAACGACAGATTACTTCACCCGCTCCTGGTAGCAATATGGCCATATGTTTCCCTTATCCTACGTATAAAGGCCACAATTCTTTCGCGCTGCAGAAACCACCGACATTAGATAATTGGAGGAGGAGCACCTCATATCGAGTCCCAAGCGACAAACTGCGGAAGGGTATTCATGACGAGAGAGCCCAAATCGGCATCCTCCAGTCTGCGGCGAGTCGACAAGGTCGGGCTTGAAGGAAGGGAGCGACAATTAATAAAACACATTATTATTCATCTTCAAATGGATTGAATAAATCGAGTGAGGTGTGTAGTGTAGGATTTCCTGCAACTACAATTGGCTAGATAGTTCAAGAGATGAAAACCGGGCAGTCCATGCATGGAAGAGTTATTTCACGGGATTGCATGAGTTTGAACGATTTCTGAGCATGTTTGTTGACTCGAGAAACAGTTTGGAGCGTGTCAGAGATAAATAAGGAGACTGTGCAGCTGTAAGGCGCGTGAAGAGGTGAAAAAGAAAAAAAATATCCTGTATCTTGCATGGAGAATAATCAAAAATATGTTGCAATTACTCGAGAGTTTTGGAGTTGTTGTGGCTTATAAATAGGTGCTGGGATATCAGTGAGGGGGATGGAGAGTTAGGGAGAGGTACAGAGCATCAACAGATCGAGAAAATCAAGTTACAGAATTATTTTTTTGCTGCTGCTGTTGATGGTGGTTTTTAAACAAGGGGTAAAATCGTAAAACCCCGTGACCTAGTGTTACCCGCAACACATTAACTAAGAGCATTTAACTCAGGTGTAAATAATTAATAGGGGCTATTTTTTCAAAATACCGATTAGGGTTTTCGACACGTAACCCTAATTCCAAAACCAAGCCGCATACCGCGCACCATGGCAACAATGCCAAACCAAGCCGCACACTCGCGCACCATGGCAACAATGCCAAACCAAGCCGCACACCGCGCACCATGGCAACAATGCCAAACCAAGCCGCACACTGCGCACCATGGCAACAATGCCAAACCAAGCCGCACACTGCGCACCATGGCAACAACGCCAAACCAAGCCGCACACTGCGCACCATGGCAACAATACCAAAACCAAGCCGCACACTGCGCACCATGGCAACAACGCCAAACCAAGCCGCACACTGCGCACCATGGCAACAACGCCAAACCAAGCCGCACACTGCGCACCATGGCAACAACGCCAAACCAAGTCGCACACTAAACGCGCACCATGGCAACAACGCCAAACCAAGCCGCACACCGCGCACCATGGCAACAACGCCAAAGCCAAGCCGCACACTGCGCACCATGGCAAAGAACGCCAAAACCAAACTACATATCGCACTCATTGGCAACCATGCCAAACTAAGCCGCTATGCCATTGGCACATGCCAAAGATAGCGCCCTAGGCTTGCAAAACGTGCAACTAGGTCAACATGGCCGTACGTGCCATTGGCACATGCCAACGCGTACCACAAGCTATATTTCCAAGCCGCTATGCCATTGGCGCATGCCAAATATAGCGCCCTAGGCTTGCAAAACGTGCAACTATGTCAACATGGCCGTACGTGCCATTGGCACATGCCAACGCGTACCACAAGCCATATTTCCAAGCCGCTATGCCATTGGCGCATGCCAAATATAGCGCCCTAGGCTTGCAAAACGTGCAACTAGTTCAACATGGTCGTACGTGCCATTGGCACATGCCAACGCGTACCACAAGCCATATTTCCAAGCCGCTATGCCATTGGCGCATGCCAAATATAGCGCCCTAGGCTTACAAACCATGCAACCTAGGCCAAGTCGGGCACGCATGCCATTGGCACATGCCAACATGCTCGCTGGTAGCTTTTCTTACCAAGGCCACGGCCCTAACGGCCACGCATGCCATTGGCACATGCCAACATGCTCGCTGGTAGCTTTTCCTACCAAGGCCACGGCCCTAACGGCCACGCATGCCATTGGCACATGCCAACATGCTCGCTGGTAGCTTTTCTTACCAAGGCCACGGCCCTAACGGCCACGCATGCCATTGGAACATGCCAAACACACACGCTGGTAGCCTAACTTGCAAACCGTGCAACCTACCACCAAGGCATTCCGCACATGCCAAACACACGCTTGGCACATGCCAAACACACACGCTTTGGTAGCCTAACTTGCAAACCGTGCAACCTACCACCAAGGCATTCCGCACATGCCAAACACACACGCTGGTAGCCTAACTTGCAAACCGTGCAACCTACCACCAAGGCATTCCGCACATGCCATTGGCACATGCCAAACACACACGCCGGTAGCCTAACTTGCAAACCGTGCAACCCACCACCAAGGCATTCCGCACATGCCATTGGCACATGCCAAACACACACGCTGGTAGCCTAACTTGCAAACCATGCAACATACCACCAAGGAATTCCGCACATGTCATTTGCACATGCCACACACGCCACTAGCAGCTCTGGCATTGCCACTTGCGCTCGAAGTACAACTCGCAACAAGGGCATTCCGCACATGCCAATGGCACATGCCACACGCGCCACTAGCAGCGCCACTTGCACTCAAGGTGCAACCAACACTCGAGATATCAACACAAACCGGGGATGCTTTCCCGGGGTTTTGGTTTGGCGGTCACAAACTTGCAGCGTACACTACGCTCACATTAAGAAAGCGTGAAAAGGAATAAAGCGGTCAAATAAATGAGGAAATAATGGTGAAAACGTTTTCACCCATTAACACCATGCGGTTACCACCTCCTCCCATTATTTCACCCTTTACTCTCTTCCTTCATGAGACCAGTGTACGTTTCAATCTCGACTTGTATAAATAGGTCTTACCTATTTCCACCAGACAACAAGTCTCGGTCAGGAGAAAAATACTACACTCTCATAAAGGCAACTTTGCAAGCTCTCCCAAAAAGCTTTCATCTCTTGCAAGCTTCCCAAGCTTTTATTTTCTGATACAAGTCGAGACACTACTCTCCCAGAATTATTCTGGTCTCAACACCTTTCTTTGCTTCCCTCCCCAAATCAACCCTTCTCCTCCACTTTGTGACCGAAGCAAGTCCGGAACGGCCATTTCTTGGTTTAGGCCGGACTTGTACAGATTGATCTCTCGAATCTATAAAGTGCTCACGTGCAGCACATTTGTTTAGGGTTTGAACCAGTTTCTCACTCACCTACCGAATTTACCGAAATCGGCAGAAACGATTTTTACCCATAAACAGCTGCGCACCAAGAACACGAAGAACATAAGACGCACATCAGACAGTCGTTCATGCTACAGTAGAAACGACTGCCAATCGTGGGTCGCAGAGCTACGGCAACAGTTCATTATTATCGTTCTCTGTAACAGATGGTTTGTAACAAATATAAGTGTTACAAACCCGGTTATTATTATTTTTCTCCCTTTTTATCATTTGTAAACACTTTTGAGCAATGAAATCAACTTTTGAGTGTGTTTCCATGATGAGAAGCTAATCCCAACACTGGGACGACGGAGGAAGACGAATTTAATACATGGGTAAAATTATTTGATTCTTTTTAAGACTTTTGCATTAATTTTAATTGAAATATGATTTGAATTAATTGGTTGTCATTTAATTTGATGAGGTATGCTTAGCTTAAATGTTTTGATACATCATGCTTAGGATTTACAACCAATCTTTTGAGAATCTACCTTGGCAAAATCAGAGTACATGTTAATTTTATTTATTGAGCTTTAATTGTTGAGAATAAATAAATTGAACCCTATGTTATGAATTCGACGAAATCCTAGTCCCAGTAACTCTCTTCATCCTGTGACAATATTTTGTATATATATATTTTCTTTATTTTTAGTATTTTCTTAAAACTTAAAATCAATCCAACAAGGTCCGAGTGAACGACAACCTTTCTTACTCCAACATCATTGAAAAATAAACATCACCCCGGGACCTTGTCCAGTTTTGAATATTTCATAGTTAAGACGATTTTATAATAAGAATTCTTCTTCGTCTTTAAATATTCTATTACCTTCAAAAACCTGCACAACAACACTTGAATTCTCCTGTGATCAATCACACACAGAACGAAGTCTGTCAATGGATTTTCACAAGATGTCTTTAGATCTAACAACATTTCTAAAGATCTCTTCGATACTTTGAACTTGTCTTAGTGAATCTCATATCAAAAGAGAAGATTCTCAAGCATAAACAAACTAGGTGTAATCAAAGTTTCAACAACCGTTAGTCAATCAAATCAAATCGAAAACTAATAACATTGTAATTATCTAGTTTCACACCAATGGTACTCGTAGAGCTTCTTGATCCCAAAGAAGTCTTTAAACGATCAGTCGTAAGATATTTCGCCTAATTAAGATATTTTCCTCTCTGATTAGACGGCTCCACCAGAAACAACAAGAAATGAAGTTTGCCTGGTTCTTAGGATAGTTTGCAAGAAATTCAAACTTAGGTATTTATAGACCAAGGATATTTGGACACCAAGGAATTTCCAAAACCGAAAATATTCTCAAGATATGCAATGAATGCCCATATTTGGTTTTCCTAATTCCAATAAATGTTGGTCCAATATTTCCGAAATCTCTCATAAAAATCTCAAATTGGTAAATGCACATTACTAATTTTTATTCTCTAGAGCTATGCATTAATTGCTGGTAATTAAAGCATATAAAACCAAAAACCTTAATTAAAAAATTATTAATTTATTTCTGTAAAGGCTCACCTTGAGTACCGAGGAATATGCATAATGCGTTATACATCCTTTTTTTGTTGGAAGGTTATTTTTGAGGCATGTACATCGCTTTAGTGGTTGCATGAACCAAAATACGACTGTATAAACTGTTATGCATGCTTTGTGGTAGCTCAATAATTCGTTACTGGTATCATCACCATATACTGTTATACAATTTATTGGCTCCATAATTCGACTTTGACAATATATTTTATTTATTTTTTCTGATGCTGACGAGTTTCGAACTCAGATTACTGGTATCATCACCCAATGACTTTGACAGGTTATTGATACCACAATGGACGACAATCAGTAATCCAATCTTCGTTAAAGTTGTAGATATGTTTATATAAATGGCTACTTTTAATTTGAAGGTTATTGAATTAAAAGTTTGATTTGTAGGTCTTAATGCTTATCAGGACGGAACAAGTAAAGCAATGATGCGCGTCGTATGTGCATGCTTATGTGTTTTATAAGTTTTTTAACAGAATAAGCAGTAACGCTCTGGTTCAAGTAAGCAGGCGCATCGCTCGTGCGGTTTCACTAGTTTTAAATAAATAAATGACTAATTTGTACCTAGTTCAATGAGTATCGATTAGCTAGTATATTTGGATGGGGTTTTGGACCAAAGTGTATTCTTTTTCCTTTTATACTATGCTTGGATTTGGATTTGGGTTCGGGTTCGGGTTCGACATCACCATTGCTTCAAAAATCTCCGGGACATATAAAAATGTTTAGTTGCCGAGTCAGACCCCAAACAAACAGGGGGAGGGGGTTAGTCGAACCTAAACCTAACTTTAGGAATGTTATATCGCAGTTTGGGTTTAGCACATCTCTGCTTCACAAAAACAAATGCATAAATCGTTTGACCCGGTGGACATGTATCCAACTCAGAAGCTGTGAAATTCTTATTGGGCCGACCGAGCGAGCGAAGCGAGGGAGGACCCTTTTTTTTTTTATGGAAACAGGGGCTTTGAATCGCCCCTAAATTTTATTTATGACTACCTCATTCAAATTGAGGTTTGAAGGATTACATTGATCAATTACATCAATAAACAGGACAATACATATAATACAAGATTTACAATCGAAACTTAAAGAAACGAGATAAGAAAATCGTATTAAACTTCTGCACCCTGTTGAAATAATGGTATCAAACCATTTTGTTTCTTGACCATTAAATATATCAGATGCTTCCATAAAAAGGAAGTAATATGCCCAAATTAGATTCCTTACAAACGATCTCCATATCTGGCGAAGTAGATCGTTTTCATCCATCACATGCTTGATAACAATGCTAATCCAAATCCACCAAAAAACCCTAATAATAGAATAAGAAAACAAGTCCTGATAGTATTGTGAAACCATCAGATCGATCAGAAAACCATAAAAATTGTTTAGAAAAAAAAAAATTATTGAAAGATAAATATATACAAAGAAACAAACTCGATCCGTCCGGTAGATCTGAAAAATCAAATCAAAACCAGAAGGATCAAGGATCGAGTTTTGAAGAAACTAGTTTTTTTTTTTTTTTTCTCTTCTTTGTTTTGGAGAGAAAAGGGGAGAGAAAGGAAGGGATGACCTTCTATATGGTCAGTTTTTGGTAAATGTAATTCTTTATATAAAAACAGAGTTTTTCGAGCTCTGTGGTTAATCGGAGCTTCTGGTTGATTCTGGCCCCACCATTCTAAATTTCAGCCAATAGAATTGCAGTAGAATCTTTTGGACCCACAAAATATTATCTGGCCAATCACATTTTAGAAAATAATTTCCTAAATTTACTAAATCTTATTTAATCTCATAATATTTTCAAAAATAAACAAAAAAAAAATCGGCAGAATATATAAGTCATAATTATTATTCTAAAAATATGATAATATTAACAGTTGAAATAAATTGAAATACAATCGGATCGAGATATGCATCATGATTTCCTCACAAAATTCAACCAATCATAAAAATTAAAAAAAAAATAAAGTCCAATGTCCAATGTCCGATTACACTTCTTTAAATTAAATTAAATCTAAGAACAATTCCAGACTACTAATAATTAAACTAACCTTTACAATTACGGTTCCAATAAAATTAAAAAACATTGATCAAATTTAGATCAACAATTAAAATTAAAAATCAAAATACACATAAAGTAGTGGATTTACATACCAATAGATTATACATGCTTCATCTTCTTCAAACAAAACTACATTGATCGTTATTCCTGTCCAAAATCGAAATACGAAATACTGTAGTTAGTATAAAATCGCGATGAACTAAATTAAACAAAAATTTAAGAATGAGAGAAAAAAAAAATATTAAGAACGAGAGAAAAAAAAATATAGTAGAAAAATCTAACAAATAAAATATTCCATAAAAAGTTAAAAACATGCTATAAATAATTTCGCGTCCAAAATATACTTAAATTATAATTTTTTTTGCAGGTAAATACGGCAATATATATTTGATAAAATATTATGCTTTTATTGAGCATAAATATAGTAGCTATCCATATTTCCCGTATTGTTCCCTAAACAGAGTTTTTCTCTTATGGA
The DNA here is from genome assembly GCA_023531295.1 of Papaver armeniacum. Lineage (NCBI taxonomy): Eukaryota > Viridiplantae > Streptophyta > Magnoliopsida > Ranunculales > Papaveraceae > Papaver > Papaver armeniacum. The sequence goes on along the minus strand of JAJJWW010005371.1, from coordinate 92,295 downwards.
ATTTTAGGGCTTGCTAGCTCTCTATATAAAGCATTCGAGGAAATGCCATACCTCATCGCTTCGTGCTGCTTTTTCTTTCGCTAGGGTTTTGCTCTTTGTTTCTCTCTAATAGTTTGTTGTTTACTGTTGTTAGTTTGCATGCACAAGTGTGATCAATTAGTTTTCTCTTGTTGTTGATAATGGTTCTTTTGGAGCTCTGTTGTGGTGATAATAAAACTCGCGTTAGGTATGTAATTTGTTTTGCAATTGTTGATGATCTCCTTCTAAATAGATGGGTTATGAATTTTGGCCTTCGTTTTTCACTTTTGTTGTTGGTGTAGCAATAGCTGGATCAAAATATGGGTAGCTACTAACATAAAGCCTCATATAAGGCATCATACAAGGATGAGGTGATTAATTAAAAAATACTGTATATTTTAATTTTTATATAGTTATTTTGTTAATTTTATGGTTATTTTCAGCTTTATTTTTGGTGCGCGATCTAAGTAATGTTGCGGCAATGGGAGACCATAAGTGCACAAGTTAGATGGATCTAAGGAGAACGTTAATTCCATTAAACTTCATGGTAAAACGAAATAAACTCACACAAGATATAACCAAATATACCTAATTTTTATTTTTGACTATTTATTGCAATTTTCTGGCAGTTAATTCATCTTTTTTAGTATATTTTTAAGATTGTTTTCAGCAACAAACAATTATTTGGTGTTTTTGGCATTTACTTGGGTTAGTTTTTTTTTTTTCCTTGATGCCTTAATACTTTTTAGTGCTTGCTGTGCTTGACCATTTGGCCAACTTTAAAATGAAATCTGGAATGAATTCATTTTTGAACTGTTTCCTAGATTTTGTGATTTTTGTTAAAGGGAGAGCAAAATGTGATCCGAGGAGTGCAAAAATCGTAATCGACTCGATAACTAGGACCAACTCGTTATAATCATCAAACTCAGACTAAAATACCCATACATACCACACGTATTCCTTGCACACGTTCAAATTTTTTTGTCATCTTCCTCTCTCGCACAACAAACTTAGGAAAGAACCCTAGAAAAACTATTTTTACAGTAAAACAATATAGCAGAAACAAGTTCATCATTTCATGATTAAATGTAGAAAGACCACAAAACAAAAGAGGAACAAGAGTAAAAAAAATTAAAACTGAAAATTCAAAAGTAAAATTGTTTAAACATAAATTGAAAATTCAGATTGTTGAAACGGTATTAAATTAACAAAGGAAAAAATGAATAATTTACGTAGTAGCTGTAGTTGTAGATGTGATTACGGCTGGCCTGTTGTGATAAAAAGCAGTTATCCATCACCATCATAGTTTTCAATTACTGTATAGTAACCATATTTTCTCTTGTATAGTAACCATATTGTAATTCATGTTAGCACTGAAAAAAAGATCTTGAGAGGGGAAATGGTAAAGTATCCTTTTAACGCTGTTGGGATTAAAGAACATCGGCAATGGCTTGTTCTTAGTTGAGTAGATAATCATCAAATTCAGTTTTTTTCTTTAAAGTTTCTGTTTTGCTCCGTCTATTGAACCCCATGATTGATTAGTTGTGTGATAATGATAATTATTATTACAAAAAAATAATTGTTTTACATCAAAAATAGTTTTTAGGGTTCTTAAGTTTGTTGCGAGAAGATGATAGAATTTTTAACGTGTGCAAGGAATACGTGTGTATGCATGGGGTATTTTAGATAATTATTATTACAAAAAAATATGAGACTTGTTTCTTCATCACCAAAAATTAGTAGTCTCATTGAACCTTGATTCCGGAGCTCCATTCACAAGGTTGAGTATCCTTCTTGGCAATTTTATTCTATGAGCTTAAGTCCCATCCCCCTCGATGCGGAACTAACTTTCTCTAGGTAACCCTTTCACAAAGGGTCCAAGCAATGTTCTCTTTAGACCCTACAAAGTCTATAGAGATGATACCTGTAGAGAGTAGTTGTCTCACCATCTTGTGTCTTCTACGAATGTGTATCGACTTTCCGTTGTACACCTTATTCTCTCGCACATCCAATAGCAGCTTTCTTATCACAAAGGATTGCGATAGAAGACACAAGCTTGGGCCGTGGAATTCCTCCCGGAAACCTCGTATCCATTCGGCTTCCTCTGCAGCCCATGATTGTTTTCACAAAAGGATACTTCCCAAAACTTAAGCAATAGTTTGAAGTTCCTCTCTGTCACTGTAGAACTACCATTTTCTGTTCGGCATGCTTTTAGTGGCATTAATGATTTCAAGGTTCTTAATATGAGCATATCATCAACATACAGGCATACAATAACATGAGAATTATCCACCGATTTAACATAAACACATTTATCAGATTCATTAATTCTGAAGCCATTAGTCATCATTACATGATCAAATTTTTCATGCCACTGTTTAGGTGCTTGTTTTAAACCATACGAGAGATTTTTTCAATTTGCATACTTTATCTTCTAAACCTTTCACAACAAAAACCTTGGTTGTTCCATGTAAATTTCTTCATTCAATTCACCATGTAAAAATGCAGTTTTAACATCCATCGATGTATATGCAAATCATAAATAGAAGCAATAGCAATCATCCTAATAGAAGTGATTCTAGTGACCGGTGAATATGTATCAAAGAAATCTACTCCTTCCTTTTATCCTGTGAGCCCTTGACTACCAACCTAGCTTTGTGTTTTTCTGTAGTCCCATCCGTCTAGCTTTTACATCAAAAATAGTTTTTTTTAGGGTTCTTAAGTTTGTTGCGAAAATTTTCTTTTGCATTATAAAAGTCGTAAGATGATAGAATTTTTTAACGTGTGCAAGGAATACGTGTGTATGCATGGGTATTTTAGACCAAGTTTAGTAAATATAACGAGTTGGTCCTAGTTAGCGAGTCGATTACGATTTTTGCGCTCCTCGGATCACGATCTGCTCTCCCTTTAACAAAAATCGATTTTGTAGGTATGTGAGGAATAATATTATCCCATAATCTTTGGATTTTTGCTATTTCTTTATCTTTTGTCTCAAAATTAGTTGGTTTAAAAGTTAGTGCTATATTTTTATGTTAGTGCTATATTTATTTGTCTTTTGTTGGTTATTGTGATTTGGCAACGTAGGTGTTATCGGGTGTTTTACTTTCCATTTAGTTTGGGTTTTGATTTGTCTTTTTTGAAGAGATAACCACCTTTTGTGGTCCACCTGGGTCAGCAGTGTAAGTGTATTAATTGGGTTCGCTCCTTAATTCTTATGTTTTGTTTTTGCGGAGGATCTATTTAGAGCCCCGCAACACAATCCCAGCCAAAGTCTAGAATCCAACCTGTTTTTACGATGGTTTCTCTTCATAAAATCCCTTAATTACATATGTAATTGCTAACGACTTCCCCTATAATAATTGGAGCCATAGCACATTATAATTCCTCTGACCTCATGGTGTCTACAATACCACGTATGGTTATATGTTGTCTACTGGATCTCATCCATTTGGAAGAAAAAAATCTCATCCATTTGGAAACTTTGGCTACATTACTTTGCAGTGCTTGGTGGGAAGCGAATGACAACAATCCTACACTACTTGCGTAGGTATACTTGAGTTTCTTTCTTTTTTACTTTCAAATGAACCATTTGTAAAGGATTTGAGGTTGAGAATCACATTGTTTTGTTACTTTTGCTTATTTATTTTTTATTCAAATTTTTATGGTTTTGAATTCTTGGCATCAATTGTCTCTGCAACAACCCTCTATTTGAATGTTTTCTTGATTGAAATAGTCATCTAGCTGTCTACAAAAGGGAACATATGAAAATTTCTTTTAAAAGTGTTTGTAAGAAAAAAATATCCAGGTTGCAAATGTGAATTAGTTCTTGAAATGAGAACTTTAGATAAGAATATAGATAAGTTGAGTATCGCGATACTGGTTTAGTGGGTTGTGTGCTCTCTGCAGTACTCATTTTTATTAATATGGTTTTATTTTGATAATTATTCTTTTGGGTTTAAACCAGATTATGGCCAAGACTACCACATGCAAAACTGACAGGGGATTTGATAGTGGATCATTCTACCAACCAAAATTTTTAATCGCTGTATCATATTAGAATAGATTTATTAAATACAAACGTGTCGATGCGTGTCGACGTTTATTACCTTTTCATTGTATTAAGATGTATCTTCTACTTTATTTTCATTGTTTTTTTTTGCTACGTTTCTCCCCAGTTTTTTGAGCTCTGTTTAGAACTTCTTTTCAATTTATCAAACCATTTTGATTGAATAACCAACAAATTTTGCATATCAACCTATGTTAATCGTCTTCTACGTGAGCAAAATGTTGACGATACAATCAAAATTTTGACTAGATAGAAATATAGAGCACGGAATAAGTACATATCAACAAAAAAGCTAGCTCCAAACTCTTTGCCATTTGGGCGGTATAGAGAAAATGGTGCCGAAACTGTGAGATAGTGTGAGAAATGAATCCTTCACCGTTAATCTTTTTTTTTTTTTTTTTTTTAGCGAAAACAAGCAACCTTATTGTAGAAGTAGATACAAGTATCTTTTGAAAGAATGACTAGATATGAACCGCATGCACATATCTGGATCCCAAATTGTCCATGTAGTTGAGGAAGCAACTGCTCCATGCATTTGTTCCTGTGTCTTTTCAGATCTTTTCTTACTGATAATTTGAAAGCAATTTGAGTATATATCTTATCTTATAAGGTTTGTCTTTTTAATATAAGACTGGACCAATTACTTACATACGGTTTTTTCTTTGAGTGTCATGACTCATGAAGCTCTATGTATTATATGGTAAAGCTAAATGAGTCACTATAAGTCACGTCCGGCCAACATAGTCTATGACACCCATAATCAAATTTAGGTTTGATCTTCTATACTAAGCAATGTTGTTTCCATGACTATATTTAAAATGATTTAACTCAGTGTTCTTGAGGCATATTAGTGGTTCCTTTTGATCGCAAATGCACCATAGAGACGAAACAGAAAATATGAAATCTAAATCCAGTAATTCCCTTTTTTTTTTTGTTATCTTCAAGCAACTCGCTTTGGCCAAGAGAAAGAAATAGATAAGACATCACTGTCACTTGGGGAACACAATCCAATACTCAATAACTCTTTTGGCAAAAGATATTAATCGAAACTTTGGGAGCATGCAGAACAGACCTTCATTCAGGTCAAAATCGGTAACTATTCAGGGAATAGTTTTTTATCGCTACACCAGTAAAATATAAGGACATGCAACTTAAATGGTACACTGAAGTTGTTCATGAAATAGAAATGCCAATTGAGCTTTTAATAACAACAGACCCACAAAGTCCATTTTAGAAAACAAAAAAAAAACATGCAGTATTAATAATCATGACGGACTTTGAGGTTTGAATTTTCAAGGAAAAATATAGGCATGTACCAAGAAATCTAACATGTTTCACAGTGGTTACCAGAGATGACTAAATTATAGACCTGTAACTACGAAATTTAAAATTGTACTTCGTTGATCAAACATGTATCACGGTGGTTACCAAAGATGAAAAAATAATCCATTTTATAAATGTGAATTTACTTGGCTACACGATATTTCAGTGCACTACACAAGTAAATTGTCATAATTAATTATCTCTATGTTTTGTTCCTATTTATCTTTGATTTTTTTTATTTATTTTTTTTCGAAAGAAAAAATTTTATATTAAAAAAAAATGATCCAAGAAAATAGAAGAACTAGGAGATTTTTTCGATTTATTTGAATTTTAATTAAAACACCTGTTTCACTAATTTTCGTTTGAATGTAGTTTTTGGTTTGTGCAAAGACAAAAATGAAAAGAAAGCCATGTACCAAAGAAACCACTACTCAATATCCATTATGGCTTAACAAAATACCAATGGTAACGAAAAAATTAATAATTTATTAAAAAAATGAAGAAGTTGAACAAGTATACGTCGAAGAGATGATTAACGCCTTGGTTCATAAAGTACACCCAAAATAGGTAAAATATATAAAACAATAATTTTGGATATACCAGGTTTTTCTTCGGGAAAAAATCTCCATAAACCTAGCATTTTTTGTAAATGCATTATGACGCCCACCTCAAGGCTCTCGCTCTAGGAAGTATATAAATGTCTAATGAAGCAACGAATGAAATGTGTTTCATTCTTTAAACTTCATCCACACGAAGTGCATAATGTACTTTCGTGAACAGAGCCAGACATTCTTTACAGGGAGGGCTAATCCATGATAAAAAAAAATTCAAGGAGGGTTTATTAAGAAATTTTTCTTATAAATATCAAGAACTTCAAGGGATTTTTATCGTATTAACGAAAAATAGGGGGCGGGGGCACCCTTGGGTACCACTTAGCTCTGTCCTGGATGAAACGTAATCGCAAAATACTTGCACAAATTGCCCTCCAAAGTTGCTCAAAAAAATTTCAACCAGTCTGAGTTGTGTATAAATAATTTAGTTACAGTCTGTTGACACATGATATACTTAATGTACTTTAGATATACACCCAACTATTTATGCTGCCCGGTTAAAACTAGAGTGCATTACTTTTGATCAAATTCTGAAACTTAAACAAGTACTATAAGCTTTGGAAATGTTGTCTTGCAAGCCCATGATTCTTTTTATTTTTCTTGATTGTATCGGAAAAGTACTCTTATGTAAAAACAAAGGAAGTTTCCCACGTATTTCGGTCGTATTCTATTCTAATTAATAATCCATGCAGGTAAAAGATATTCTCATGTAAAACAAAGGAGATTGGTTTTGTTCAAGACATTGATTGGTATTATATGGGAACGGGAGAATCGCAAGCATAATCAGTCGTACTTCATTGGATGCAAAGCTTTGACATTGTCAAGCAAACTATTATTCGTATAAGAGAAAATAATCATACGCAATACGAGCAATTTAGTGTAAAATTCATCCCAGAGTGGTAGATTACACTTCAAATGCGGTCTTTGTTCCTATAGACGGGGAGCGAGAAGAGTTTATGGATGGTAGCATCGAGAAGCACCGTAAGATTTGATGGTTTGACCTACAAGATATATATTTTTGGATGTGTTGTTTTTAGGGTTTGATACATATAGAAACTTGATCAAACAAGTTCATTGTCTTGAAGGTTTATAAGTACGAACATACGCAGCTCACTGTCAAGGACAGAAAGGAGGTGGAAAATGCTTTTTAATTCCTTTTTGTTTAGTATTCTTGCACATTAATTGAGATACCAGCTTGGATGGTATTAGCTTATTGATCCTTTAACAATTTTTTGATATTATTTTTGTTTCCAATGAAGTTAGATTAGGACATGGATTCGAATTCCATCAGCAAAGCCCAAACCCGTGCATCGCACGGGTGAAAAAACTAGTTATGTAAGTGAATCAATTGTTATAAAAAGATTGGAAATGGTTCGGGCTGAAAGATTAAAAATGTCCTTTTGAATCAAATTTTTCCTTTTTTTTTTCTCCTTAGACATTTTTGTAAATAAACGGAAAAGAAAGGGCAAATAGGTAACACTGTTTTAAGTGAAAGATTACGGCGTCGAACCCCTCCCAGGCCTCCCCACCTCCCAAACATTTTTTTTTTTCTCAATTTCTTCTTCTTCCTCTTTCAAATTCTCTGAAACAAGCACTCTCAAACACCATTAACCATAGCTACCATCACCTCCATCAGCGAACCCTCAGCGAAATTTGTTCTCACAACCACCACCTCCATCAGTGAAAGGCAAGTTTCCAGCGAGATTTGTTCTCACGACCACCACCTCCATCAGTGAAAGGTAAGTTTCCAACTGTGAATTCCAAACCCTAATTCCCGATCTATCTCTCAAATTTCAGTGTTAATTGGTACACCTAAAGTGTTGGTTCATCCTTCAGTTGATTCCTCTATCAATTTCAGTTGTGTTGAACTAAATTGTTCACCAAACTTCGAAATTGAAGAAGAAATCATCGAAATTTCACTTAGTGTAGTTGATGCATATGAGTTGAAGGTAAGAATCTCTTATTTCGTAGTGAAGCTCTCAAGTTGATAATATTGGAACTGATTTGGAAAAATTTTGTCATGCATGTCAGACTTGACCACAGAGAAATCATCTTTCGTTGCTTGGAGCATCTATTTTGGTGGAGCTCTAGCTGCTAATCTCCAGGGACTTTTAGATACATAATAAACCTGAAACTGCCATGAAAACAAAGAGATATCTCCAGGGAGTTTGGATACTGGAGACTATCTGTTGAGCATAGAAGATCTGACCGAGAAGCAAAAATCATCAATCGCTGCTAGATAAAAATTTAGTGACTTTGCAATTGTATCCCACAGGTACTATAATTATTGCTAACTCTCTGTGTAGAATTATATGGTTAACTGCTTAAATGTGAATTCTTTCCCAATTAGGTCACCAGAATAATTAGTTGTTACTTGTACTACAATCTATATTCTCTCTAATTCTTTGAATTGTAGCTCTAATTCTTCCATCAGGGATATCATGTAAGGTTCCATTTAGGGTGGTAGGAATGTTTGTGGTATCACCTTGAGTATGGACTACTCTGGCAAACTGCAATTGACCAGCCAATTGAATTCCAAGTTCATATGCACAAGCCTCTCTCTGTTTGTTCTGTATTGGTTGTGTGACAACATTTTGTGAAGTACAGTCGTGTAGTGTTAACTCCAGTAAGGCTTTCGTTGATTTGATTCTTAAACTGTCCGAGGATGATATAAAGACTTGGCCTCACAGGTATTCCAGCGGGGAGATTTTGCACTTGTGTTTGGTTGGATTAGTATCAGGACTGAGGTTTACCAGCTAGATTATCATATTCAGGTCCATACACTGTCCAAAGTTGTTTGTATATTGGTGCTCTTTTGTTTACGGCGCCTATCCTTATTTTAGGGTTTTAAGTAAATCGGTAACCTGTCTGTTTCTATACTTTGATCACATTGAAGTTACTTTCTCTCCAACTTTTCTTTTCTTTGAATTATTAGATTTATTTCTGGTGTTTTTTTTTCTTTTCTTACAATGTTTTTTCTTTCCTCCCGATTATTAGATCTAAACAACACTTGTGCTTTTGTTGTTGTTAGAATCTTGTTATTCCCTTAAGACAAGAAAGTTAGAGAGACAGCATCAGTGATGACAAAAACCTTGCAATCATCCTTGCACTTTGAATTTTTATAGTGAAGAAAACTAATGGGAAAATTTGAGTCTGAGATGCTTCTTTGTTTTCTTCTCAGCCTTGTGATTTTTGTATGAAAAGGAATTTTTTGTCTCTGAACTTTTTAGTTTTATCAGGATCAATGATGTTTAAATACTGCGTTATCTTCCTGAAAAAATTCCCGAATGAGGAATTTTGTTAGATGACAAAAGGCCTACTGAGGTCCTTCCTAAAACAGTTTTTCCTTTGTTTTGGCTTGTTTCATGATTTTATTTAGGATTTCTTTAATTTTGGAGTTTGGCTGATTCAGAATAAGTGTCTATTTGTTTTTCACTTAATTATAAGTTGCCAAACAACTTTGGACAGTGTATGGACTTGAATATGATGATAGGTATTGTCGCCCCAGTCTTAATCTATTGTGATGTGTTTTTTCTAGAGCTTCTGCGGGAGAATAAGTGGATGTTACAAACACAAGAGCAGAAACTTATTGTGGACAATAAGAAAAGGCTAAGCAAGGTCAGATGTTTTTTTTTTTACAATTTTAAGTTTTGATTACCTATTGAATCATTTTGTGAACAAAATTTTGAGTTTTCATATGGTTTGTTTTGCATGAAGTATTATGTGAATGTCAGGCAGCTTTTTGAGTTTAGTTGCTATTGCAGTCATTTGAACAGGGTAGTAGTGACAGTAATGCCTAGCATGTTGCATTGACTTTGATGTATATCTGTAAGAGAACATTTGCTGCGCTTAAAGATTACCAAGTAGGTGGAAAATATGGTTGTAATTGGTTTCATGAACATATGCTAGGTAGCTCGGCATGTTGATTTTAAAATCATCTAATAGAAGTTTGCTTTTGTAGGTTCATTTTCGCGATCAGCAGTGAATCAAAATTGGGGGCCATAACAGCTATTTCAAAATCTGCGATTCGAGGAGCTCGAGCTGATGTCAAAAGTGGGTTTGCAGGAGCTTTCTTGATAAACCTCGCGCATTGATGTTCCATAATGTCGAGCTGATGCCGAAAGTGGGCTTGCAGGAGTTTTCTTGATCAACAATGCGCATTGATGTGATGATTGTTTCTTGACTTCTCTTTAGATTGATTTTTCTTCGGTCGGCCCTCCCCACCGTGGCAGCGGTGTTCTAGTATTATGAGTACCTCAAAATGTAGATGAGTCAGATTCAGCAATCACCCCAAAAGGTGCAATCTAAGATGTAGTCTCAAACATGTCAGACTCCGGCAATTCCGACAAAATTAGACGCCACACCAAAGTGATTGAATGAAAGTGAAACCAAGTCATATTTAACTCTCTCTCCTCCCTCACTTGATTGTATCTATAAAAGGCTTACAGCATTTCTTACTGTGATTATTGACATTTTTTTGGATCGCGTATAAATGTTTCGAGGCCAAGAGCCGGGAATTCAGAAAAATGCAAAGTATTGGCTAAACTTTCAATCCTTCACTGATTTTATGAAATTCCCAGAAAGCTTGTAAGGTTAGAATTCTCACTCTGAGAAAAAACATACCACCCCATTTCTTTTCCGCGTATTAAGAAGTCATTTCTAAAGGGGGTTTGGTTCGTCTGGTTAGCCACAGGAAGGACCTGGGAGCGTCAGATGCTCTTAACATTTTTTTTTTGCAGATGTTGGGAGTTGCATAGCTTTTGACAAAGATAAATCAATGATAGGCGGAAGTACAGGAGTTGGTGAGAATTATGAAGGATACCTCTGCACATGTGATAGAACTACAATGCTAGTTTTACTCCAAGCAAGGTCTTATATTTTATATGTAAACCAGGCACATACTTCTAAATTTGAGTAGATTAGATATCGTTCGGGTTGATATCGATATCTTGGTATTGTAACCTGCAGCTGTGATTTTACCCCTTCTTGAACACTGCAAGCGCAATTATGAAAACAGAAGAAGAAAACAGGCACCAATGCCAGCCAAATACAAAAGAACCCCAAGGAGAGGCCACACACACAGGAGTCCCTTACTCAAACAGGCGGACTCATAAAATAAGATCCATAAGGAGACTCAAGACGCCCCAAGAATAACGGCCTAGACATATACATTATACACTCTCCTCTGGCCAAGCTAACAAGCTTGGCTAACCTATCAGCAGAAGGAAAAAAAAAAAAAAAAACTCTCTATACCTAGTTACAGCAAACCAAGGTAACTTGTTTAGAAGTGAAGGCAGCTATAACTGGCTTTGAATCAGATCTGAAGCAGACATGCAGCTGATTAGCACTTACTCCCCGTTCTCCAGCGTATAACACTGCAATTACCTCTGCAAAGTAGATTGTTGCAACCCCTGAAACACCGTAAGTCAAAACTCCACCATAACTACTTCCAATGAAACAAAAACCAGCATCCCCAAGGTTCCCTCTAGAGGCCCCATCACAACATAACAAAACTTTATTAGCCTTAGCTAACTGAAAAAAACACTCAACTATCTTCACCTACTGGACATTTCTATACTTCATTTTAAAAAACCTCAATACCTGAAGATCACAAGGGGACTTCCACATACAACCATTCATCCTACTATACATACACCAGCGAAATGAGTTCATCTCTTCATCTCATTCACATTGATCACCCCATTCTCAAAAATGACTATTTTTTAAGACCCACAACTCTTTCATTGTCACAAAAGCTACAGTTCCATATCTCCTTCACTAAACACATCATCAAAAGAAAGAGGACTAAGAAAGTTGAAAATACCTCCCATCCATCTCCAAATCATCTCACTAAAACTGCAAGGCCAGAGAATATGATCCCAAGACTCTTACAGATAGGACATCTAGAAGCAATAGCAAAACCCTTCTTCTTCAGGTTGTCATAAGAGACACACACCCCTCACTAATTACCAAATATTTCCTGAGAGATATGGGTGGATGTTAGAATGCCACACCTTCCCTGTCCAATTCCGAACTGGATATTTCTATCTCACACAATCACTGTAGAAACTACAGAAAAAAATACCAGTTAATGGACCCACACGACACCCTTCTATTCCATCCACCATCCACCACAGGCAAAATTCTTTCTGAGACAGTGGTTTATTGCGGTTAGAGAAGGTCTAGACTTCTAGTACATTCTAATTACTTTTAAGCTAGTAATATGTACAGTTAGACAGTGGTGCTAACCATGTGGTTACAATGGGACTACTAGGTTTATGTACTCCAGGCCAACCTCCATCAGCAGGAGCCAGGAGTTAACATTTTTGTGGTGAAGGAGATCTAGTAGGATAGCTTTGAGCAAAGCTGCAACTCTACTGAAACGCAGGCGAAACATAGAAGTCTCAGATACTAAACTTTACTAGCCTGTGATTAGCAAGAATACTAAACTTTACTAGCCTGTGATTAGCAAGAAAGCTAGAAGGACCAGCTTTCCCTGTCGTTGTAGCAAGTACGTTAATTGTTGTTGCAATCAGGTCTGGTTTCAGGATCTTTAACAAACAAAAGTTTAATTCCCTAGATGAAAATGATGGCACAACTGGTGAAGGTCGGAAATCTACTTTGGTTCTAAGGAAGACCAGAGTTGCAGTTGGTTTCGAATTTGAGAGCATAGCTCTTTGTTGCATTTCCAGCCATTTCTCCAACTGAGAGTGCTGGAAGAAGATGACAATCAGCAACCAGCTGCTCTCTCCAGTCGAAGCAACCAATAAACAGTTGTGTATGAGGATATTGTTTAATCTTTTTGACTAAGCATACATTGCATGTTCTAATGCTATGTGTCATGTAGGATGCCACAGATGCAACTGACACTTAATAACAAAAATGACCCATAATGAGAGAAATATTTTTCCAAACCTGACATCAATTTTAGCAAAGACACTGACATCAAATAAACATGAAGACATAGAGAAATGTTGAACATTATACTGGAAACAAAAGGTATAAAGTAGTAAACATCAGCACAAGAGTTTCAAAAGTCAGAGTATTAAACTCTACCCAAAAACCTACTTAACAAACTACCAATAATAATTAACAAATTCTACCAACCTAAAATTCGCAGCGCAAAAGCTTCCCACATAAAACTCCAACACAACCATACTCTTCTTATACTCAGACAGCTCAGAATTGTACCACAATCACAAATTGGGATGAGCCCCCGCCAAAGCATGGTCTGCATACAAATTTTCAGGAGAATGGGGCTGCTCAACTTGAGGATGGGGCACCAAGTTGAAAACATGAGGATTAAAATTCCCGTACTCGACCACACGATGCGTAGGTGCATTGTTATTCATTTCCAGTATTGTGTTCTCTACCCGCCGTATTAAAAAGTCACGAGCATATCTCACCTTTACATTCAAGATGTAATATGGTTGTGGTCCATGATAATCAATCTGTGGTATTAAATCCGCTCTTGGTTGCATATATACCCTATAATTTCGTCGAGCCCCCTCATACACGAGAGTGTCGTAAGACCGCGGCCTAAAAGTTACAGGGCTCAAAACATTCATAACGGGTACAATATCTGCTGGTGCCAACCGAGCCTGGCAAATGTGGAATAGAGTAGGATGCAGAAGAATACACAAAATCATTTCGTTGTGAATATATTCATTAATTTCAGCCAACATGACCAAACCATTGGACAACGCTGTAAAGGAACAAAAAATCACATTAAGTTAAAATTGCTCTTAGTAATAGTAGAATAGAAAATTTTCAATTACAAAAAATATTTTAATTAATAGTTTTCAAACAAAAATGAATCCCGTTTCTAGATTATCAAAATTAGAGCAACCAAACAGAACCTTCTTAAAATCATTATTAATCAATCAAACAGAACTCTGTGGAGGATGATTTGGGGCTTTTTAAACTTAGATAAACCACTTTTTTACATTAATCTTAATTAAAAATGAAAGAAATAGACTTACCTTGTAATGTCTGATAACCATGAAATCGATACTGTTTTAGTACTGTACCTAGGGCTTCGAAATTTTCAACTCGAACTCCATGATTTACTTGTGGAGGTGCCGCCTCCATTGAAGAAAGTGAGAAAAACTTTGAAAGGGGAAAAAAATGAAGAGTACATAAAGAAAGGAAGTTTTTAGGGTTTTTTTTTTTTAGGTTTGAAATAAAGAGATTAATATTTACATTGATCTTCCTATTTCCAGAAAAAAACAAAAATCTTTTTCATTCAAAGTATGGTACTTGCTTCTTTTTTATAGAGGTTATTTCACCCTTGGGTAATCTTACTTCCATTTCATCACACGATCCAGAATCAAGATGAAATGATTTTCTAGGTGCGTACGGATTTGCCATGACTAGAATTCTAGTTTGACTTCGCATCCATGTTATGAAAAGAAAAATATGAAATATAGAATGAATATTGTACTTTCTTAATTTTTCGCTTAAATTTTCTCTTGACATCACCATCATCACAAATTTGTGATCAGAAAAAGCTCTTTCACAAGAAGAAAATGAGAAAAGAACCAGAAGGGTGAAAAGAAAAGAAAGTTGTCTTCTATACCCACGAAGGAAGGTTTTATTTTTAACTTATGGGCTCCATGTGCTCTCTTATTTCGACACTTGGACACAAATTTTTTCGACAGTTTGATAAAAAGAGGATGTTGCCTTATGTACGTGTTGAGGTATTAGTTACTATGACTCACGCTAAATTACCCTAGATTCGCACCCATTTCTTCTCGAATTCTATCTCAAACACCAATTGTTTGGGGGAGACAACTCAACTACCGTATTGAAATCAAGGAAACAGATGTGAGCGATGAAGACCTGTTGCAAACTTTACTCTATGTTAATACAACCCAAGATTTCGAGATGAATTATTTTTTTATTGTTTCTCATCTCGAGAGTGGAATGAAGAATCGGGACCTTATAATGAGGTAAGTGCGTTACTTTGTTGAAAACTCACATTTTTCGTGGTCAACAACGGTTGAAACCTTTATTTTCAGTCATTGTTCCTAAGATCAGAAATTTGTATACCCGAATGTAATTCACAATCTTGGTTGATAGATATTCGTTGATTTGTATTTTATTCCCCTCCGAACTTATTTAACACCGTTAAAGTGTTCTATGTAATAATAATCAAGCCCAACATGTCTGCTTCTGCTAAATTTGTTTCGTACAAATTTGATACGATTAGATCAAGTTTGACTTGTTTTAGTTATTTCTCAATCGAACTAATATGATTCGACCACTAATCATTTTGTAAGCGAAGTTCGTTAAGGATAATTATTCTGATTCGTTCTTGAAATACAGATTCAGTTTGAAACGTAATTATCATGTGTAACTCGAACTAGTCTATTTGGATCGTAAGTGATTATTTCGAAAGCGAACTAGAAGATATATAATTGGGTCTTTGAAAATATACATACAATTCGGAAGGTATTTTCCATATACCTTTCGAACTATGGCCACTCGATCGCTAATTATTATTTTGTATTGCAAACTCTACTAAATAATATTAATATAATTGGCTCTAGGTAATATAGATTACGTTCGACATGTTTTTGTTGATCTCTTTCGAATCTTTTCAATTCGAGCTTTATTGATTCTTTCAGAGAATGGTTCCATGTCTATGGTCACTTACGCATAATAATATGTAAAATCGTATATATTAGTGTGTTTTGTTGCGAACATATTTTAACATCTTCAAATGGCTATGTTGTAGGTCGTTTGAGGAATCGATGTTAACCAAGATCATGCTCCAGGTGAGGGGGACCATAATAGTTCCCAACCTCCCAACAAAATTTCAATTCCCCTGACACTTTTCAATACTATCACACCAAGTAGGAAAGTTATCAGTAGGTAGTGTTGTAAAAGATTATATATTTATCGTTAGAGCACTGCTCGGTCGAACTCGCAAGCGTTGTTATCTCAAGCTTGTTTGTCAAGTTTAGTTGATCAAAACTTTATACCTGATTTCTAGTCTATTTATAGCTATGTCTCGGATTAGGATAGAAGTGTGTAGTTGAGCTTTAGACTTCACGGTGTTCACCAATTGAAGAAGATGATCTACTGAAGAGCTTGGAGGAACTTTATCAACAAAAGGTATGTGGATACTAAAACTTATTTATCACTCAGAAGTCTATTATATTATATCTTTTAAAGATACTAAGTCGTATAGCTATATAGACTTCGCATTATACACATTTGAAATTTCGAGCCGAGTTTATCTCGTTTATATATTTCTCTAAATACGTGTTGGAAGCTTTTTTATCTTAGCTTAAGTTCATCATCTACTTGACGAGTTTAGTTGTAGACAATTTATTTGTTGAAAACTATATATTAAGTTAAGATGATCATGTGAAAATTACCTTGAACATCTTACATGATTTGTGTGAGACAATCATTTGATGTTAACTTGGGAAGTTTCGTATTGATCGATTAATCACTTGAAAATTACTTGAGGCTAGAGGTATGTGTAAGATTACCATTGTTGTCTTCTAAGGATGTTTCAATGATGAAATGAGAGTTTTAGAACTACTACCAATGTCTAGATAGCATATCGTGTTGTATCCATACATGGGTAATTGTTCTAAACTCTCATTTCAATCATTGAAACATCCTTAGAAGACGACAATGGTAATATCACACATACCATTAGCTTCAAGTAATTTTCAAGTGATTGAATGATCAATTTGAAACTTCCCAAGCTAACATCTAATGACTGTCTCACACAAATCATGTAAGATGTTCAAGGTAATTTTCACATGATCATCTTTTGACTTAATATTTAGTTTCAACAAATAAATTGTTTCCAACTAAACTCGTCAAGAATACGATGAACGTAGCTAAAGAAAAAAGCTTCCAACACATATTTATAGAAATAGATAAGTGAGATAAACTCAGCTCGAAATATCAAATGTGTATAATGTAAAAGTATATATAGCTATATGACTTAGTCTCATTAGAAGATAGAACAGAATAGACTTCTGAGTGATACATAAGTTTTAATCTCAACATACCTTTTGTTGATGAAGTTCCTCCAAGCTCCTCAGGAGATCTTCTTCTTCAATTGGTAAACGTCGTGAAGTTTAAAGCTAAAGTACACATTCTATCCTAATCCAAGACATAAGTATAAGTAGACTAGAAATAAAGTATATAGTTTTGATCAACTAAACTTGACAAACAAGCTTGAGATAGCAACGCTTGCGAGTTTGACCGAGCAGTTCTCTAACAGAGGTAGTACCAACTCGGTAGGTACGTGAAAAGACGAGGGTACCCAAATACACCACAATCTTTTATTTTGATCACAACCTATTCATGACCCACCGTGTATAAACCTATTTAAGTAACAATCACTAAAGTAATACTTCAACACGGTGTCCACTTGGAATAGGGTTTGTCCGGACTAGCCTAACAATGTGAGAAATCAAAGCCAAGTGGAGAATCATAATACACATTGTGTGATTATCTATGGATACGAGATCGAGACAATACAACAACAATATGTTCACTTGATAATAGTTAGGTACAAGACCTAAAAACTATAAGATCAATATCAAGTGCCTAGTTAACGTACAAGTGTATTTACTTTAATTATAATATAAACACAATTATAATGCGGAAATAAAGTAAAGCACACACCAAAATTTTGAATACAACTGAAGCAGGTATTACATCTAGTCCGAATAGGTAATAGGAAATTGGTGTCACAGCTTATAATCAGTGTGTGTTTATTCTGGACTAGGTCCGGGGTTTTTCTACATTTGTGGTTTCCTCGTCAACAAATTTTTTGGTGTCTGTGTTATTTCTTTTCCGCACTATATTGTTTATCTTTATAATTGAAATATCATAGGTTGTGCCTTAATCAATCATCGTTGATAAATTCGACCTTGTTTGTTGGATATGACTTTGATTGATCTTGGATATTGGTCTTTGATACCGTCCAAGTATTTCTCACATCAATCAGGCTCATAGTTTCTATCTGTTCGATTTGCTGATTGATTTGAGAAAAAGGGATAAATTCTTTAGTATTATTCTTTAATTGAGTTTTTACTCTCAGAATATTAATTAAGGTTTAGTCCACACAGATTGCCGAATGAAATATTGGGCGTGGTTGTTAGACCCCCGCTTTTTCTATTGGTATCAGAGCAGGCAGACATGCTAAGACCTCATAAGTTTGTGTTTGTAGCAATCTGACTCTATGGATATAAGTGCTATCTCTATAAACGTACCGCCAGTCTTCGATGGCTCGAATTAATTATGGTGGAAAATTGCTATGCGTGCCTTTATTCAAGCACGTGATTTTCAATCATGGGTTCGTGTTGTAAATGGATATGATCCTCTAACAATTATAGTAGACGGTGTAAATGTTACAAAGGATATTGGTAGTTATAGTGATGTCGAGATTAGTGCTGCAAGGCAAATTTCTGACGGATTAAATGCTATCATCCATGCTATTACCCCAGATCTTCAGCACCACGTGACTACGTGCAATAAGTCTAAAGATTCTTGGGATATCTTAGAAATCGTATTTGAAGGAAATGCCGTAGAGAAAGAAGCAAGGCTTCAAATCCTAGCTTCTGACTGGGAAAACCTTCGCATGTATGATGATGAAACCTTTGACGAGTTTAACCAAAGACTTTCTCAAATAGTTAACTCCTCATATCCGTTAGGAAGAACTATTCCGGAGAAAGTTATTGTATGCAAAATTGTCTGGTCTCTACCATCAAGATACGAGTCTAAGAAGCATGCCATTGAAGAAGCAAACGATCTTTTAACACTTTCCAAAAATAATTTTGTTATTGGAAAGTTAAAGATCTTTGATAATGAACACCGGCCTGAAAAAGAGGTGATTTCTCTTAAAGTTGCAGACAATTCTGAATCCGCAACGGATAAATCTGGTTCGCCAGATGATATAAGAATGTTACTCCACGATAATTTAGGAAAATATTGAGAAACAGGAAAAAGAGTTTTTCTAAAGGTGCAACATCTCCTAATGATGATGTACAATGCTTTAATTGTCGTGGTTTCGGGCACTTTTCTTCGTCATGCCCTAGCTGGAGCCGTAGACAACTAGCATATACAATAGCTATGCCTACTCTTGATGACTGACCTGAAATTATGATTATCAAGAGTACGCAGGCGAGGTTGCATTAGCTACTGGAAAAAGTCTTTCGGATACTGATTCTGATTCTGACGAAGAAGTGTTCCATGTAGATCCAGTTGCTAATAAACTTCTTAAGCAATGTCATCATAAACTTTCGGAAGCTAAAAGCACCATATTCAGTGAGAAAGTTAAATATGACAGACTTCGTAGTCGGAATAAAGACTTGCAAGACCAACTTGATTTTATTGGTGCAAGAGATTATCTCAACGAAATACGAAAGATTAAAGAAGAAATTGCCAGAGGTCGTGATCGGGAAATTATTCTTCAATCAAAGCTAGATAACTTGAAGAACATTGAGATGAACTTGTTATTTGATTCGGAACGAGAATATCTCAAAGTTCAATGTGAATCATCCAAGAATGATCTAATTTTTGCGCTTGAAAAGGTCAAAAGGTTGGAAGAAGAAAACTCGATCTTAAAAGAGAGTTTGTCTAGAAATAGCAACTCAGATAAATTAACCTCAATATTTGGAGCATGTAGAATTCATCGTGATAGATGAGGATTGGGCTATGAAGGAATAGACGCTCCTGGTATTTGCAAAAAGGTTATATTTGTCATAGCTAAAGATTCTTCTCAACCAAAATCTTCCACGGATCACAAGAGTGAAGTATCTCTACCAACTGCCGATGACGAAAAGAGGAAATTCTGTCAAGCTCCAAAGCAAGCACATATACATTCAGGTAACACTAAACATAGCTTTTTCCATTCTACTAAACACTGCTTTTATTGTGGAAAACTAGGTCACTTGCAAAGGAATTGCAGATTTCTTAAACGAGATAAAATCAGATTTGATTCTATTAAGATGACAAGATCTGATGTTCCAAACTGGAGAAAAACTGAGTCACATAATATCAGTTCTTCCAGTATTCCCCCCAAGAAGTTTCGTAACAATATTGGGGAGAAAAAGAAGTTTGTTGCTCCAAAAGCTACTCAGAAATGGGTACCAAAGAAGATAAGTAAAGCAACGAGTGCCATTAAGAAGGATCTTTCAGACAAGAGTACGACAAGGGAAAACATCTTAATGAGGTATGGAACAATTGTTGAAAGTTTCAAGGAAGTTATTAAATTCTTAGATTCTATGCATGATTTTGTTTCGAGTACCTGTGGTGAGCAAGAGTTTTTTTCACCTCAACACAACTTGATTGTGTTGGAAGTGCATCCTCACCATGAAGCCCTAGTAAATGCGGTGAGGATTGCAAAAGAATTGGGGGGCACATATTATGTTGGGTAATTTTTTATATGTGGAACAATTTATTGTTATGATCTAGTTTATGACTCAAGTTGATCATGTGAAAATCACCTAGTAACATCTTACATGATTTGTGTGAGACAATCATTTGATGTAGACTCGGAATGTTTCGTATTGATCATTCGATCACTTGAAAATTGCTTATAAGCTAATAGTTTGTGTGAGACATCTATTGTCGTCTTCTAAGAATTTTTCAATGATTGAAATGGGAGTTAAGAGCTAAAACCCATGTCTGGATACATTACGGTTTGTGTACTTAGTGTACGAACTGTTTTGACGGAATTCAGGTACTGTTTAAGTCAGGGTACTTAAGTTTGCATACTCGTTCGCAAACTGATTTAATTGTTGAAGAACGGGAACCAAGTTTGCGTACCCGTTCGCAAACGGTTTCAACTGAGTTCGGTCCGGAGCTAAAGTTTGTGTATCCGTTTGCAAACTGTCGGCTTATGACCAAGGTCCGAAATTTAAGTTTGCGTACTCGTTTGCAAACTTAAGTGGTTCAATTTCTAAAATCAGTTAAGTATGACTTCATACTCATGAACAAATACATTTATAAATTACGGAATGTAATCTTTTGCAAACCGTGGCTAAAATGTTCATGAACTGATTATTTTGAATCAATCCGATTTTGCTTCAGTTGTATCTTGTATACTTCTATGAGAATATAAACAATTGAACAACTCTATGAGTAACACAATTAGATTCATTTGATTATCATTTGGTTTAGAAGTGTTAGATGAATATGGCTATTTACCACGTGTATGATTCTTAATTACCTAACTTGATTTGTATTGAAATTCTTAAAGTATAACAAGTAGAAGAAATAATCAAAGTCTATGGATGTTGGTTTTTATTGTCAAAGAAACTTTTTCTTACACTTGTGGTAACCAATCTTGGTGTAAATCCTTGTGGAAAAGGTTGTTCTTCCTTCTAAGTATATCATTTCTTGTATATACAAGTTTTGTATCTTAGAAAAGATGATCACAATACTTGATCCTCATGATTACATATTGTGTATTGTTACCATGAGATGTTTCTTTTTTTTTTGTAACACGATCTCATGAGAGACTTTCAATGTTTGGTTCTTAGCTCATATCTCCTTGTGGGATTTATAAAATCTAATATATAAATCCTTCTCCTTGGAGTAAGGTCACTCGTGTTGTTCTTTTGGGAATGACATCATATGGGGGAGAGTTCTTAATTGAACTTGTGCTTAATTGCCAAATCTTCGTGGGGAGTGCGGCCATGGAATATTGTAGGAGTTATCTTGTATCTTTATAAACTCCTCGATGAATACACTAAGTTTCGACTATGTGAATTCATCAAAACAAAGTTGATATGTTCTCTTTTAGTTATGAAGCATCTCTTTGAGAATTTCATTATGATCCCACTAGTTTTTGTACCTTTGCCAATTTATATTGAAAAAAAAGGGAGAATTTTTTATAGTTCACACTACATACATATGGTTTACGGATCATTATGTAAGGGGGAGTGATGAGGTTGTCAACCTATCAATAACAATTCTCTTATGCTACACAAATCTATAAAGAAGTAGTGAGGCAAGTCGAGGTTGTATCGACAGGGAGGTGTGAGTTTTAAGTTATTATGTAAGACAAATTGATGTTGTTGGAAAACACAAATTCTGAAAATTGCAAATTTTGTAATTCAAATTATGAGATGGAATTGACTAGAGATTCATTCGCCACAACCAAACAAGATATTATTAATCATACAAGTTCTACTCCCAATTGATTTCGATTGTTAACAACTTTTAGACAAGTTATAAGCTCAACTAATATTTGGATTCCTTAAATCACCGCATAGAATAATTTCTCTAGCGGATTCTAATCAAATGAACCACCTAAAATAAGATCTCTAGGTGTAATTTAATCAATTGATAAATTTGTGAATCAAGTTGTTCCTAGCTACATGTTCATAAGCTCGACACGTTAACCTAGGGTTATCTTTTACACACTATTGCATACAAAATCCCTTTGCGACAAATAGTGCACTGCTATTTATGTAAAGATCACTCTAACAATTACGGATTAAAGTTTTCAATACTAGCATTAGAGTTGCATACAAAATACCTAATTGCACACTTAGATACCAAGCATACTTCTCATGGTCATAAGATCGGTAAAAGACAATCAACAAAAGATATTATCGAAAGAATAACTTGTATAAACTTGATTAATAAAACATGTTCGAGGAGTTTTGAAATCCTCCCTAATCAATAAATCTATTAGCTGCTCATGTTCTTAATAGTAAAACACATAGCTAAAAAGAAGTTCAGAAAAGCAAACAGTTGAGATGAAAATCCTGGTAGCAAACCAAGCTGTTGTTGATAATGCTTAGGTTCAAAGTTCTGTGCCGTCCTCCGGTGGTAAAAGAGATAGAGATTTCTCTGTTTCTGCGCTTCCTGATATATATTTTCTGTCCCCTGGAAACTCGTATATGATAACACCCAACAATCCTCCATATTCACAAACCCTACCAACTTTTAAATCACATATATTCATCTCATAAAGTTAACGACCGGGACAGCACTTGTGAGCTGTTTCTTGGCAAGAAACTCCTTCCAAAATAAGATAAATTTGCGCCCAAGTCTGCATATCCTGTAACCTTCTAAATCAGGTCCAAGCCGTCGCCAAACGACCCCTGTATTGAGCCTTGAACTAGGGTTAACCACTGGACAATACTTAGCCTGAACCACCACTGCTCGAGCTACAATCTGTTCCGTCTTGTATTCAGTCTTCTCAGTGTCTTTTTATCCATCCTGGCCTCTTCTCCATTGAGTTTTAGTACTTAAACTCCACCAGACTGGCAGCAAAACAGACTCATTTCAGTCCCACTTCAGGTTCGAACCCATTTGAACCTCGTCCATAGCTAAGCAGCATCATACTGTGTATTTCTTTTGTTTTCTCCAGCTGAGATGACAATTACAGCTCACATACATTCATTCATGACAACAACAACAAGTATCATCCTATCTTCTCGCTGGAAACTCATCTTCGAACTGTGTATTTCTAGCCAACTTGACATCAAAGTCTAGTCCAATATTGGTAACAGCTAGGGCTGCACAAGAACCGGTTGAGATGACCTGGACCGGAGTGGAACCGGAAATACCGAACCAGAACCGGTGTAGCCGGTACAGGGACCGGTACTGGAAGTTGAGAACCGGGATAAACCGGTACAGGGACCGGTTCTTGGAGGGGACCAGACTAGAACCGGACCATAAGTATCGGTGATTATTAGCCGTTAAGATCTAGATAGGTTTTTAATCTCAATCGTCCATCTTAGGTGAAGAGTCTAAAGATTATCCAGTATCAGTTCGTGTTCGTCATTCATTTTACTTCTTCTTTTTTTCTCCGGAGCAGCGACACTTTTTTTCTTTTCTTCTCTGTTCTATTTTGATCACCATCTCTATTCTGAGTTCCATTACTTCTTCTTCACCATCTAGTCAGGTGATTATTCGATTTAGGTTTTCATCGTAGATTGATTTAGGGTTTTCATGGTTAGGGTTTTAAATTTAATAATCTTAATAGATTGATTTAGGGGTTTTATTGATTTCTGCTATAACGTTTAGTCCATAAATGGATATATATTCTTTGATTTATGTGTTTATTTCAAAATGGGTTTTGGTTTTTGATAAATTTGATGTTTTGCTAAATCTTAGTTTTGTGTTTGTTTGACAGCAATATCTTGATACAAATCAATCACTGGGTGGGTTTTGGAAGCAGAAGCTCATGATCTGGTCTTCTAACTAGTACTCAATAAATGTATATCTGAAAAGCTGAACTTATAAGTTATAATTGATTAATTTTATTTAGATTGGTTCTTTCATTGCTGAGAGTATGTTTTATCTTTTGTTAATCTGTTACTGTTAAGATGTTCAATTGTTAATCTGAACTTATTAGTTCATGTTGTATGTCTCATTATATTAAGAGATTATTCTATGGTATGGGTGTGAATCCAACTATTTATGAACTAGATGAAGATCCAAGAACATGTAAAGATATTGAGAAAGCTTTTTAGAGACTCTACGTAGTGATGATGCAAGTAGTCAGAAGTTAAACCTAATTGCAACTTAACATTTAGGACTGCTTTTGACCACCAAAATAAAGACAAGCTACAAATCTAGTTTATGGGTGTACTGGTAGGGCAAGTGCAACATACAATCAGCATCCTGAAATGCAATCTGGACATGAATGTTTTGCAAAATCTAAACTAAACATAAGCACCTAGTTTTGTGAGGATCAACTAACCCACACTGAAAGCTGGAATAATGCTTATTTAACCTATTGGTTTGTGCAAATATCCTTGGGAAGAATGTCTTGTGTACATTTGTAACTGTGTAGAGTACTAAAATGAATAATTTTTTATATGAACCCATGTGTGCCTGTGCCTTCTCACTGTAACTGTACTGATATATGCTTAGGAACTCAGTGGACTTGCCCATATGACATTCTAGAATGAGTTATGAATATTGTTGGACTACATCTTGAGCATCTCCCAGTTTATTTTCAGTACTTAGAATACAAGTACAAAGCACTTCAAATTGGTTGTAATTGGTTCTGTATTATTTTTGTTGGATGACCACATCAAATTCAACTCCAACCACAAATGCAGCTCCAAGTACAAGTACAACTCAAGAAATAGAAGTTGGATCATCCTCTCAAGCTGCATCTCACACAAATGAATCTGAAACTGCAACTCCAACAAGTACAGGTGAAGCAGTTGAAGTTAGTGATAGCAAAAATAAGCACGGCAAAGTGAGATCAACTGTTTGGTTGGAAATGACTAGGATAAATGATGATTTTGCTGAATGTCATCATTGCCACAAGACATATGCTGCTCACAATGACAATAATGACACTTCTGGATTACGAAAGCATTTGAATAGATGTCTAAGAAATCCTAACAGGAAGAAAGAAAGGGGACAACCATCTCTGTTGATGCCACCCCCAAAACCAGGTCAGGATGGTTAAACGTATTGCTCATACTTACAGTTATGATAGGTTAAGAAGGCTCTTGTTGAGTGGATAATTACGGATGAAATGCCTTTTAGAAAAGTAGAAGGGTCAGGCTTTGTGGCAATGATGCAAGAGGGACATCCTAGGTTCAAGGTTCCAGGACATATGCCAATTTATAGGGATATGTTAAAGATGTATGTAGAATAGAAGAATAACCTAAAAACTTACTTCTTGACATCTAAGCAGAGGGTATCTTTGACAACTGACACATGGACATCACCAAATAATTTTAATTATATTTGTGTAACCGCTCACTACATTGATCGAAGCTGAAACTGAGAAGAGAATACTCATGTTTTGTCAAGTTGAAGGTCACACAGGTAATGCAATCAGTGAGAAGCTGGTGGATTGTTTGAAGGATTGGGGTCTAAAAGATATATTTGGTGTCACTCTAGACAATGTCAGCGCCAACACAGTAGCTATGGATCATCTGAAGCAAGTTGTTACTAGCTGGACAGGATCACCAATCAGAGCTAAATATTTACATGTAAGATTCTTATTTCACATCATTCTAGCCTCTTTGGTATGTAGTAAGTAGAAAGTAGAAACAATTTCATTAATGTACTGGTTCTTTTGGTGATATAATATCAATGATTACATGCCCACAGGCAATATACACTATTCTCATTGGTATATTATCATTGTCAATCAATCCATGCTTAGTATTACTTATAGACAATTAGACATAGTTCTGATTCTTCTTCATTTGTGTGTGGTTTTCTTTTATACACATAGTTCTGAATTTGTGTATGAATTCGTCACAGGCATCTTATGACTAATTTTTCTTGATTATTTGTTATCAGGTGAGGTGTTCAGCCCATGTTCTTGCTCTTGTCATAAAAGATGCAGTACGACTCTTTAATGAATCAGTTAAAAGGATAAGGTCAGTTGTAAAATATTTTCTTGGTTCTCCTTCTAGGTATGAAAAGTTTAAACAATGTGCTTCCCTAGCAAAGGTAGATTACAAGAAAGCACTGACTTTAGATGTATCCACCCGATGGAATAGCACTTACTTGATGTTAGATGCTGCTCAAAGATATGAAAAAGTCTTTGCAATGTTAGCACAGATTGATAAGGACTTTCAAGAGAGGTTTATGTTTGAGCAAGACAAGGAATCTGTTTTACCAAGTGATGCTGATATTGAGGAAGCTATAGCTAGTGATGATATCGTGGAAGAAGTGGTTGAGGATATGGAAGAAGATGAAGAGGTTGAGGATATAGAAGAAGAGGTTGAAGAGGTAGATACAGCAGGCAAGAACAAGGCAAAGAAGAAGAATAAGAAGAAAGTACAGACTCATGCTCCTTATACAGAAGATTGGAAATATGCTAGAGGTCTTGTGAAGTGTTTAAAGGCATTCTTCGATGCAACTGTGAATTTTTCTGCTTCTACACAAGTCACTACTCATTATTTCTTATGGGAATTGGTATTCATCCATGAACAATTAATTGAATTTAGAGAAAATGTAGCATCAGATTCATTTATTGCACGTATGTCTCGTCTTAAGTATTGGGGTGTGTATGAGAGAATGAATTATGTTATGTTTTTTGCTCAACTGTTAGATCCAAGAGAGAAACAAAAGAGGCTAGAATTTAATCTTAACTGTTTGTTTGAGAACAATTCGTGGGAGGTTCAAAGAATCATGAGAAAGGTGAAAGTAGAATTTTAGGAACTCTTTGATGATTATAGGTCAGTGTATTCAACTCATGAGGAAGGGTCATCTAGTGCTGCTCCGGTAGTTGCCAGTTCAGTTAGCACGCAATCTCAAGGCTTGAAATCTAGAATTCAATCAAGGAAGAGACAACATTGGGACAACCCAAGTTGTGTTGAAGAAGCAAGAACAACGGAGTTAGATAGGTACTTGACAGATGTGATGGATGGCAAAATGCGTGAAGTAGATCAAGATGATGACTTTGACATATTGGCTTGGTGGTAGGCTAATGCAAACAGGTATAAGGTACTGTCATACATGGAAAGAGATATATTAGCCATGCATGTGTCTTCAGTTGCTTCTGAATCATCTTTTAGCACCGGGAAGCGCGTGCTTACTCCATGGAGAGCTTCTATGTCTACAACGACAGTTGAGGCACTGCTCTGTACACAAAGCTATTTACAAAAACCCATTGCTCTTGATCTTCTATGTGATTATGTACCTGATGATGATGGTGAAGATGCGGCAGGTACTTATTTAGGTTTTTCTTCTTTTTTGTTTTCTTTAATATTACTTACTTTTCTTGTATTGGTACTTACTTCTTGCTTTTTTTTTTGCATGTTGCAGTCGTAATTGAAAATCTCCTAAAAGATTGAAGTTTATTCCTTGGCTCCTTGCTAAGAAATGGAAGGTTGGTAACTTTCTTTATCTTGTTGTCCTTGTTGAAACATAATTTGGATTCATTTCTATATCAAATTATCATTGCTATTATGTAATGTATGGAAATGAATGGACTGAAAATATTCAATCTACACAAATTCAACTATAGTTATGAGCTTCTTATGTATTTGCTTTCTATTTGTTCTGAACTGGTTGTAATACACACAGGTTGAGGTTGTGCTATCCAATCAATGGCCTTATTGGAAAGGACAGTGCAGATTTGTGGCCTAGGATTGCAACTTGCAAGTGCAGGCTATGGAGCTATCCATTTTCGTTTGCAATGATCTTATTTTATTTCTTGTCGACTTGTCGTAGACAGACTTATGGTTGTGGAAATGTTGTTTTTACTTTTTAGCAAACTGAACTTATTTTGGATTATTTTTTTGAAGTTATGGAAATGTTGAACTTAAGTATGTATGCAACCTAAACTTATTTTGGATTGTTGAACATTGAACTTATGGAAATGTTGTACTATATTTTGTAATGTTTTTCGGGTAAAAACCCGGTACCGGTCTTGTACCGGACCGGTACCGGAGGTACATGTACAACACCAGGTACAGGTATAGTTACCTGTCCTCAAAAGGAGGTACCGGCCAACACCAAGTACAGGACCGGTTCCATAAGAGAACCAGGCCGTAATGGACTATGTGCAGCCCTAGTAACAACATACTCTTCTTCCTTGCCAACCAAGCCTACATACACATCAATTCGAGCACAACTTGTATTCCCAGTTGGCTTCTATGTTACATCCTCCACCTGACCTTCTCGTCCACTAAAACCCATAGCAAACAACCATTATGTCCATGGCTTATGAACAGCAACACCTCAGCTCAATACTTCACCTTACTGCATGTACCAACCTCCATTCCATCTCGACTGCCATGACAGAATCCATGCTAGCAGCAACCCAATTTTTTCACTATTTCATTGCAAATTTCTTCAGCCAACACCATTGTCTGTGCTCGTCTTAACAGCATCTGTCGGCAGCAACACTTCAGCTAGAGAACTTGGTTTAAGCATTTTCACGAACATCTGATGAGCAGGAACTGATGATGTGCCTGTGCATCGATAATAAACTTCATGTCCTCTCCAAATCCCTGACTAGAGAACTTGGTTTAAGCATTTTCACGAACATCAATATCTTCTCCCTTGATGAGTTCTCAACCCTTGTTAAACAACCGGGGCGGAGGCAACCGATGATGTGCAAAATCGTGCATCGATAATAAACTTTGCATGTCCTCTCCAAATCCTCTTTGACTTTCCCACAAAAGACTGCAAATTAACTCAAACCCATCTCTCGTAAATAACGCATTCAATCTTCTTCTCTCGATCTATTTTTTAATTTTTGATCAAAATAAAAATCTTCACATTCTTATGTTTAATCAAAGTATTTGGTTCGATTTGATTTTGGAGATTTTGATTTAAATTTAAGTTAGGGTTTATGTTAAATTTTGGGGTTTTTAGATTGGGTATCGTTGTTTCTTCCAAGTAATCTTCAACTTCACATAATTAGAGTTGTGTTCTTAATTCATGTTTCATGGTTTAATTTATCTTCATCTTTGTTTAGGAAAAACAAATCAATATCTTCTCCCTTGTATTCTCGGTCTCAGTTGGAGTTCTCAACCCTTGTTAAACAACCACAAGACTCATGACTTGATCGATTAGGTATAGCATTTCCAAAGATGTTGCTTTTGCTTGCCTTGTTATCTTTTTAGCTTTTGTAAATGCTTTTTCACATTGGAGTCAACCTTAAGTTAGAAAAACATGTTGGAAATGAGAATAGTGTTCATAATGAAGCTTGTAGTAAGAGTCGAGACTTAATGCGAGAGAAACAACATGTTCGAAATATCTTCTTCTCTGTTATGAGATTTCTATTATGTCAAGGATTACCTTTTCGTGGCCATGATGAATCTGATGATTCAGGTAATCAAGGTAACTTTCTTTTGGGTAACAATACTGCATACAAGGTAGTTTTTTGGGACTTTTTGTGGATATTGGAAGCACTTCTACATGATGCATAAAAATATAAAATTAGAGAAACAAATATGAAGATTTAGAATTAACTATCTAACATGTGTCTTGAACCTATAGTCTTGTATCATATAGTCGATTTTTTTTTTCTCGATTTGTAACATGCAAAAAGGTATTCCGTCTTTAAAAATCCCGGCTCCGCCCCTATAAACAACCAAGACCACCGACTTGCTTCTTTTCTGTGTTCTTCTCTCCTTGCAGACAACTCCGAACCTATAGTCTATTTTCTCGATTTGTAACACTGTCCAAGACCACCAGTTAACCGAGCACAACACCTATTCTCCTCTACTGAACCTGACTTAGCCTTCTTGGCAGACGAGTATTTATCCGTGGCTAGCAGTGATAACAACGAGCCCTGGAGCAGTAGCAACAGGTTCCGACAACTGTCTTCACTTCCCTCTCTCTGCCTGCAAATTGGTTTCTCGATTTGGTTTAAGAGATCTAAGTTTTATTTCTTTGTATTGTTTCTCCACCAGCATATGTGTGCTGGGCTTGTGAGACATCCACTGAACTTGTGTGAAGTACATTTCTTCTACAGAGTGTAGAAGTTAGCCGAGCCATTGGTATTGTTAAGCCGATTACAACTGGCCAGCAGGTCCAACACCCACTACAGCTACCACACAAGTTCCATTTTGGTGTAACCAAATTGAAACTATGATGGGACCATGTCTTGGGAATTTTCTCGATATAAAACATTTAAGAGAAAGAAGTTAGTGGTGCTTTTCCTTCCTTTTCGCAACTTCGATCCATTGTACCTAAAAACATAGAAAAGAAACGTAATATACAAAATTCCAAGAAAACTCATAAGGAAAAGTGTAAGAAGTCGTTATCAAAATTGGGTGTTTTAGACACCTATCAAATTTCCCCACACTTAATCTTTGCTAGTCCTCGAGCAAATTAAACTAATCTAATATACAACAACTCCATTTCGTCGAGGCTACGGTTACTTTTAGCGCGAATGTAATAAGCCTTTGAACCACTAAGCGTCCCAAGTGGACGAGTTATAGTCTCCTGAAGGTTTACAAGAGGTGCACCTACAAAACATATACTCCAACTCAAAGCTACTTTTGAAAAATAGAGAATAAACACTAAACAAGCTATTTAGTTGGCATCTAATCCCGACTCAGTTAATATATACCTCACCGTCAAGAAAAATTCCATCTACTTAGAAAGGCTAGTGTTCATTTTAAATTTTTCAAAAATCTCTAAAAGTCGGAGTTTTGCCTACATCAAAACTTTTTATGGAACCCTTCCCCCACACTTAAACATGACATTGTCCTCAATGGAAAATGGACTCTAATATATGATTCAAGACAGGGAATTCCTAATATGATGCAAGCATAATAAACACAAGAAAAACTAAAAACTAAAAAAATGAATGGTAAGAAATACAATACAAGTGGGTTGCCTCCCACTAAGCGCTTGGTTTAAAGTCGTCAGCCCGACTTACTACTTGCATGCATCCTTAACCAGCGTCAACCTCCTCAATAGCAAAACAGGAGTACACATCACTCGGGTACCTCATCGCCTCAAAGATGTTAAAGCGTACAACCTCCCCATCAAATTCCATTGTCAAAGTGCCTTCGTAGACATCAATCTTAGTTCTAGAAGTTCTCATAAACGGTCTACCCAACAGCAAAGGTATAGACGAGGATAAATTTTCATCATTCATATCAAGAACATAGAAGTCCACCGGAAATATAAGCTCATTAACCTGCACCAAAACATCCTCAACAACCCCTTTCGGGTAAACATTATATCTATCGGCAAGTTCTATAACTACGCCGGTACTTTTGAGAGGACCAAACTTTAAGGATTCATAAATTGAAGAAGGAATAACATTAATAGATGCACCTAAATCTAGCAAAGCTTTTGTAAACCTTGTCTTACCAATTGTGCAAGGTAGAGTGAAACTACCGAGATCTTTTAATTTAGGTGGGAGTTTATTTCGAAGATACGCCGTAGCGTTTTCCCCCACACTCATTACTTCATTACCGGTCAATTTGTGCTTGTTAGTGCACAATTCCTTCAAGAACTTTGCATAGCGAGGAACTTGCCTTATCGCCTCAAGGAGTGGTATGTTCACTTGGATGTTCTTGAATATCTCGTAAATCTCTTTGTATAGCGTCTCCTTCTTTGACTTTGCAAACCTACTAGGAAAAGGTGGAGTGACATTAGTAGAAACAAGAGTTTAGAGTAAGAACTAGTTACCAAGTCACTCTATGGAACAATTCCTATGACGGTAAATGTACATTTATGTATATATACTCGAGGTTATTTGAGCCACGACTTTTGTGACAATAACCTTTGTCCTCCGGAAAGGTTCCCATGTTGTAGTGGATGAGCTTACGAATTCGACGAGCCAAGAATCACTCAATTCTGAGTTATAACGATGAAGTTATGAGTGATTTATTAAAGTAACAGTTATAAGCGTTGTTGTAACTGTTAAAGTTCGTTAGAAGGAAATAATCCATGAACTTTTCGTAACGGTTCACGGACTTGAGCCAAATTACGTGACTGGAGGCCTTGTTTAGTCATGTTCTTGATGTTTTCTTATCTAGTCAAGATAGCTATTACTCCAAACATATTTGATTACCATATTAAAGTGTTTGTGATATCTTTTAATTCCTTCCTAAGATAAATTGTGATTTATTCACATAAATATAATATTTGCTAAATTAATTATTTATTTAATTATTTTGGCAAGAGTTGTAACTTAGAAAAGACTCCCAAAACTAGGAGAGTCTTGAAAAAGGAAAATAGCTTTGCTTAGCTTTCAAGCTGCCTTGTTCATTATAAATAAAGGGTTCGTGAGAGCTACACTTTTTTTTACCCCATTTGGAAAATTGGTGTAAGCTTCATAAGGTTGTTTACCATGTCTTCTGTTCTTCATGAAAAAGAGTGAGATAAAAGTTTTTGTTTTGGGGATCACAAAGCCGAGTTAGTAATAATCTTCGTGATTGTTACACAACTTGTAATCTAGGTTTTTACCTCTTGTCTATTCTAAGGTCTTCTCTTCTAATATAAGATCATTCAAGAGTTGTTGATCATAAACCCTAGATTTTGATAGATTTCAGTTCTCGATCGTATACCAACACTTGTTAGTCGAAATCGGAACTAGAAATAAAACTTCGATTAAGGTATATCGTAAAAATCCTTAAGAAGTTTTAAACAAGATATCTCTAGATTTATTCTAGTTGTTCTTGTTGTAGAATAATTAGGTTTCTTTTCCATTTTTGAAGAGTATAATAAACCCTAATCTAAAAGTTTGTTTTGATATTACTTTTACCTAGTAATTGTTTTCTCAAAACAAACACAAGATTTCCAAAACCTTGATTTACATCTAAAGGGAAATCGAATCGTTGTTTTGTGAAAACAAAAGATCGAAAAGTATCAACGGTGTTGTTGCTTCTTCTAAAGAGAACTAACATTCTGTTAGAAGATTTTTGAGAGTGCTTTTGAAGAGAACCTTGCTCTGGCAAAAGATTTTCGAGAACAACTTCTAAAGAGAATTTGAGTTCTCCTAGAAGTTTTACGAGAAGAATTCCTAAAGAGAATCGGTATTCTACTAGGAGTTCTACAAGTGCTTGAATACAGCTGAAGCAGAAATTACATCTAGTTCGAATAGGTAGTAGGAAATTGGTGTAACAGCTTATAATCAGTGTGTGTTTATTATGGACTAGGTCCCGGGGTTTTTCTGCATTTGCGGTTTCCTCGTTAACAAAATTTATGGTGTCCGTATTATTTCTTTTCCGCATTATATTGTTTATCTTTATAATTGAAATATCACAGGTTGTGCTTTAATCAATCATCGTTGATAAATCGGACCTTGTTTGTTGGATAGGACTTTGATTGATCTTGGATATTGGTATGTGGTACCGTCCAAGTATTTCTCACATCAATCAGGCTCATAGATTTTTATCTGTTTGATTTGCTGATTGATTTGAGAAAAAGAGATAAATTCTTTAGTATTATATTCTTTGTTTGAGTTTTTACTCTCGGATTATTATTAAGGTTTAGTCCAAACATATTGTCGGACGAAATATTGGGTGTGGTTGTTAGACCGCCGCTTTTTCAGTTTGCTAGAAATGAAAACTTAGGTATTTATAGACCAAGGATGTTTGGACACCAAGGAATTTCCAAAACCGAAAGTATTCTCAAGGTATGCAATGAATGCCCAAATTAGATTTTCATAATTCCAATAAATGTTGGTCTAATATTTCTGAAATCTCTCAATAGAAAATCTCCAATTAGTACATGCACATTACTAATTTTTATTCTCTAGAGCTATGCATTAATTGCTATAAAACCAAAAACCATAATTAAAAAATTCTTAATTTATTTCGGCAAATGATCACCTTGAGTACCAAGGAACATCTTTGAACAATAAATCATAGGAGTTAGCGCTCATGTTCAAAGTATGTTGACATCTTTTCAGTGCAAATCCTTATTTCATATTTACATGGATTTGAAATCTTGGAATCGGTTATACCACACTTCAAAACAAGTTTAGAATTTGTTTGTTTGTATTCCAAGACTACTATGTGATTGATCAAATACCAAATCACATACATGGGTTCAATCGGTTCTTCCGATCACTAGGATCAGTTATACCTAAATATGGAACTACTTGTGATCGGTCACACCATTCACTAGGATCGATTTCATCTACACATGGTATTACTTGTGGTCGGTCACACCAGTTACCAGGATCGGTTACACCAATTACAAGGATTGGTCACAC
Organism: Papaver armeniacum; assembly: GCA_023531295.1. Taxonomy (NCBI): domain Eukaryota; kingdom Viridiplantae; phylum Streptophyta; class Magnoliopsida; order Ranunculales; family Papaveraceae; genus Papaver; species Papaver armeniacum. Next base: position 57,665 of record JAJJWW010005371.1, on the reverse strand, counting down.
AACACTTATGATCGGTCATATACCAATTACTAGGATCGGTCACACCAATTACAAGGATCGTTCATACCATCACATGGTTATTACTTAGGATCGGTTACACTAATTATCAAAACTGGTCATACCAAATCATAAGTCTAGGAATTGTGATTAGTTACACCAAGATACATGACTTGAGTTAAGATCGGCTTTACTAACTCACACATATTAATCATCCAAAGATTTGCAATGAATAACCGGACCAATAAGCTTTCTGATTTCCCTTTCGATTCACGAAACAAGTTCATGAATGTATTTCCTTTAAACAAATGAAAAACATTGTTTCCTAGAATGAATTCTTCACCATAACCCATTCACATAATCATAATACTATATATAAGATTATGTCGATGTCATATCAATGAAGTTCAAAAGATAAGCATTATACTTCGTAGTATAATTCCTTAACACTTTGATCATAATTACATGACCAGGTCTATAACCTCGCATGTTATGTTTTCAATCTAAAAGACTTGAAAGAAACAAGATAGAAATGAAACAAGTCAAATCTGTAGTTACTAACCTCAAGCTGAAGGATAATGTCTTCGTTGTCTTCAATCCATCTTCAGATATTTGTGAGTAACTGGAGCACAACATTTCTATTATTCCTAGCCTAACTAACGAAGTTGACTCTAGTTCACTTATTAAGCGACTCGAGTTTTGGAACTAAATATGATAACAAAACTTGACATACCAACGCTTGGTGGGTTCAACCGAGCATGCTCTAACAATCACCCCCTTTGTCAATTTAGTGACAAAACTCTATTACATATGGAGATAAACAAATTACAAAAATAACTCATTCTACATACGCTTAATCCACATTTCAAAAACACAATAACCTGCATGTTAGAGCATTGCTCGGTCGAACTCGAATGCATTGCTATCTCAAGCATGTTTGTCAATGTTAGTAACCAAAACTATAAGTCTTGTTTTGTAGCCTATTTATAGATGTCTCGGACTAGGACATAGATTGTGTAGTTGAGCTTAGACTTCATGGCGTTCATCATTTGAAGACGAAGAACTACGAAGGGGAGCTTGTGGAACTTCACCGACAAAAGGTATGTGGAGACTGAAACTCATCTATCACTTGGAAAGTCTATTTCTACTCTATCTCCTATACTGAGACATAAGTCGTATTACGATATAGTTTTCTATATACACATTTGAGATTTCGAGCTGAGTTTATCTCGCTTGCATATTTCTCGAAATATGTGTTGGCAAGCTTTCGCTTCGACCAAGTTCATCTTATATCATGTGAAAATTTCCGAGTAACATCCTACATGGTTTGTGTGATACAATTATTTGGTGTAGTCTTGGAATGTTTCGTTAATGATTATTTCAATATCTTGAAAATTGCTTTGATGCTAATAGTGTGTGAAAACGGCTATTGTCATCCTCTAAGAAAGTTTCAATGATTGAAATAAAGATCTTAGAATCATGTAACCATATCTGGATATAAACATCGTGTGTTATCACATTTGTGTGTAAGTCCAAAACCGGGAACATGAAGTATGCGTACTCGTACGCGTACTGGCGGTTGTTGGATGTCTGGGCAAGTATGCGTACATGTACGCATACTTGCGGAAGTCTCACGTCCGTGAATATCTGCTGGAGTTTGGAAGTGTGGATTGGTATGCACACTCGTACGCGTACTGGCGTAACCAAACTCGGTCCAGCTACTTAAGTATGCGTACACGTTTGCACACTTGAGTTGGTTACTTTCTAAAATCGGTTTGGTACATGAACCTAAACATTTATAAAATAAGGAATTCAATCTTTGCAAACCGTGGTTATAATGTTCATGTATTGATTCGAGTGAATCAAAATAATTTTGCTTCAATTGTGTTCTTGTATACTTCTATGAGAATATAGCAATTGAACGGCTTTTTAACTAGTTTCATTTGAGTCATTTGAACGAATTATGGTTAAGATGAATAAGGTTGATATAAGAGTAATCATATGGCTAACTTCGGTTAACTATATGTGAGCTAACATGGTGTACACGTTTGAGTACGGTTACATAAACCTAAATGAGGGTACATTTCATTTGTGTGTAACAAGCTAAGTTCGATCTAACGGTTGGAAGATATTAGCTTGGTTGAATCAGGTTTTTCATCTAACGGTGAATATTAAATGCTTTGTTACCAAGGTAACTTGGATTGCAAACCCTGGTTTGAAAACTATATAATGAAGAACTCTAGCAACTGGGAAACCTAATCCCCACACCTCTTGTGTGTTACTAGTTGCATAACTAGAGTCGATTCTCCTTTAACCTTAGGTTTCTTCGAGACCATGTAAGTTAACGACTTCAAAGACTTCATTGGGATTATGAAGCCAGACCCAACTATTTTCTTTGTAGTTGCGTGTTCTGATCTTGCTCGATTCTATCGTATTGAGTACAATTGAAATAATTGACTCGAGATTAATTTCTCCGATAGGCAAGATAAAAGTAATCACAAACATCTTCGTCTCATCGTTTGTGATTCCACAATATCTTGTTTCGCTAGTCGATTAATATTATTGTGAGGTGATTGATAATACTAGGCTGTTCTTCGGGAATATAAGTCCAGTTTATCAATTGGTTCCTGTTCACCTTGATTTATCAAAAGACAGAACAAAAACTCTTGGGTATTTCCGTATGAGACAGATTTATTCAATCTACAGACTTTTCTGTGTGAGACAGATTTGTTTATCAAGTCTTCGACTTTGGGTCGTAGCAACTCTTAGTTGTGGATGAGATCAGCTAAGGGAATCAAGTGTGCAGTATCCTGCTGGGATCAGAGACGTAAGGAACGCAACTGTACCTTGAATCCGTGTGAGATTTATTAGGGTTCAACTACAGTCCAGTCCGAAGTTAATTGGTAGTAGGCCAGTGTATTTTTCAAATCTGGACTAGGTCCCGGGGTTTTTCTGCATTTGCGGTTTCCTCGTTAACAAAACTTCTGGTGTCTGTGTCATTTCTTTTCCGAATTATATTTTGTTATATAATTGAAATATCACAGGTTATGCGTTAAGATCAATCAATTAAAATATCCAACCTTCGGTTGTTGATTTAAATTGATCGACACTTAAACATTGGTCTTTGGTACCATTTAAGTTACTCCTCTTATATTCAATCAGGCTCGCATATTTCTATTTGCTGATTGCGTATTGATTTAAGAGTTAGAGATATTAAACTCTTTGATATACTTTACTCCAGATTGATTCTGACTGTCTAGTTGATTCTCTAGAAAGTATATTGGAGTAAGTCCTCTCAGATTGCCAAACGAATTGTTGGGTGTGGTTGTTAGACCCCGCATTTTCACTGCAGATATTCAAAAATAAATGTCATTGTTGAAGCATTCGAACAACAAAAGCTTTACTCCCCCTAAAGGCAAGCTAGGTAAATATTCAATCCGAACATCTTTGTTATTCCCTTTTTGTAGTCAGAGATACTACAAAAACTTCAAAGGTATGTTGTGTAGTATTTCTCCCCTTTAGTCAATGCTTTTACTCTTTCGTTAGATATAACGTTTAAGCACAATTGTCTTTTCCTAGTGACTAAAAATCACTTGTTTACTCCATATATTTCTCCCCCTTTTTGTCACAAAATGAAAAAGTTCGAGCAAATAAAGGACAAACCAAAATGATTTTACAAATCTAAAAGACTTGTAAACAACATATAAGAGTTAAGCACGAAGGTTTCACATACCATTTTAGATAACCAATATTAAAAAACTACAAAGTAATTTAGTTTCAATATGTTATCAAGGAAACAATTGCCCGAAGCAATTTTCCCTATAATCCAAAAATTCGACTAAGATACTCAATTCCCTTGTTGTATCAATTGTGTATGCACAATCGCTTGTTTCGATAAGACCAAAATAAAAATCAGAATAAACATTATTTTTCTCATCAGACTCTAATTATTCAGAAAATAAATTAGACCGTTCCCTTTAGACAAGACAAACACTAGGTTAGTTAACTAGCTTTTCTTGTCAAGGCATTCGATTAGACTTGAATAAACGAATCCTCCAATTTATAAGTCTAACTAAGATCAGAATTAACTTAGTTTTTATTATTTAAATCAATTGGACTAAACAAATGATCTCGTATTTTGGTTAAGCCACAAACAATAGATACAAACCAAAATAAATTGACTTGCACAATTATTTTCTTAACCGGAAGCAATTGAATACAAATATAAACATTACAACACAACAATTGCACCAAATTTCGTTAAGCAGAAGCAAAATATATGCAATATATTCTTAAACGGGAAAATGATTAACTAACAAATTTGTTACCTCAATATCCGCAGCCATTACTCCCCAGAAAGATATATCATTAAGCGCAAGCTTAAATAAGAACTCTCCCCCAGTGTGTTGTCATTCTCTCGCAAAAACAAAGGAACAACAACAAAAGCAACCGTTACCATAGAAAGGTTGAAACACTTTAACTATTACGTGCCACTAGTGATAAGCTAAAACCGTAAACTCATATGTATACTATATACACAACTTATGAAACATAAATTGATAATAGTATAATCGTGACTCACATATAAGATTAATTTCCATTATCCTTTTATGATTATTTGATTAAGCAACCCAATATGTTATATATGAATTTCGCCGAATCAAAACTCACAAAATCATAAAAAGGTGACCAATATGAGACCTAATTATTTCATACAAAGACAATAACACGAAGATACATCAATTTGATCAAGAACGTTTAGCACAATATTCTGAATGTCACGAGTATTGAGACTTATTATTCGAGTGTCATCATTGTGGCTAACTTTTAATACCTTCCTGGTTGTCTTTAGAGAAGACTTTGGAATCCATTTAGAAATGGGTTTTAAAGGAAAAACTTTGTTATTCCTATTATTTCCTCCTGAAATCTTTGACGAATCTCTAGAGGAAACATTAGGGTAACTGTTGTGTTGAAAATTCTGAGTATTAACCTTTCTCCACTTTGGAACATCAAATCTTTTCTTTACAAAGTTATCTCTCCTTTTTATGTTTGAGCGATAATGAGAAAACTTTGTAGAATCCTGATAAGCAAACTTTGAACTATCATCATAATAATTCTTTTGCTTATATTTAGGACAATAATGACCTGAATTAGCACGAGGATCATTATTGAGTTCATCCAATTTTGCGGAAACACGTGCATTTATGGCTTTCTCATTCCTTTTACGAAATCTGCATCCCTTTCCAAGTGTCCTTTATTTCCACAATAAAAGCAATGCTTGGTAACACAAGAATCATGAGGCCTAGTGTTACCTTGTTGTGGATTCACTTGTATTGGAGTTTTACATATTTTATGTTTTCCATCATTTGATGAAGATGGAGATGCTACATATTTTTCTTTTATGGAAGAGCAATCTTTTGTGGCAACTTTTGAAGCAATTTCTTCAGCAGAGTCTTCAGGTTTACAAACTTTGTCTCATATTTAGCATCCAAAGTTTGTTTACCTTTGTAGCCCAATCCTTGTGTGTCACGATAAACTCTAGTTTCCTTCAATATTGAGTGAAGTTGTTTTGTGCTACTATCGAACTTTTTTAAGTCCGCTTTAGACCCATATTCTCTTTTTCCAATATTTTTATTTTTTCAAGAGCATTATCTAGATCAACCTTAAATTTTTCAACTTGAACTTTGAGATTTTCAGAATCAGTAGATTTACTTACCTCAACGTTTTTTAGGTTCTCTAGCTCCGTATGCAGTTTACTTCTCGAACATGAATTTCTTCGATTTGCTCTCTGTAACATGTCATGGCTCCAAGATAATCTCGCCCATCCCTGATATGTTCTATATCCTTGTACAGATCATCAAGTTCCTTTTTCAGACTTTCATTCTCCTTACGAAGATCATATTCAAGTGCCTTTAGCTCTGGAGTTACTTCAGTATTCTTTTCAGGCGTGCATTTAATAATTGCATTGAAAGCTTTGTTCTCTTGATCCTTAGAACAATTAGGACTATCGTCATCATTCTGATCTATCTTCTTTACACATTTATGTGATTGACGAGAAGGACATGATGCATCTTTATAAGAACTCCTTTTCTTTTGTCTTAATAACTTTCTAAATTTTCGTGCAGTCGTATCGACTCAACAATCCACATTTTTTTCCTCATAAGAATTTTCTGTCGAAGAACTAGTCTTAGTCACAGCTTTAAGGCTAATACCCAATTCATTCTTGGATTGGTATTCAAGGTCAAATATCTTTAATTTACCAACTAGAGTGCTTCTAGATAGTGTGGAAAGATCATTTGCTTCCCTGATGGCATGCTTTTTAGATTCGTATCTTGGTGGTAAAGACCTTAGAGTTTTACACACAATATCCTTATCTTAAATAGTTATTCCTAAAGCTTAAGAGGCATTCACTATTTCAGAATTTGTTTGGTCAAACTCATCAAAGGTATCTTCTTCATCCATATGAAGGTTTTCCCATTTAGAAGATATGGTTTGAAGCCTAGCTTCGTTTTCAGAGGCATTCCCTTCAAATACGACATTAAGAATATCCCAAACCTCCTCTGATGTTTTACATGTGGTTACATGATGATGGAGGTCTCGAGTTAAAGCATGAATAATGGCATTCAATCTATAAAAATTTTGCTTCGAAAGCAATTTTTCTTCATTATTGAACTCCTTTAATTCCTTTAGTCTAAACTCAGTGGTTGAGTTGTTGACAAGTACTTTTGGATGTTCATATCCATCAATAAATAAAACCCAGGTGTTAAAGTCACGAGATTGAAGAAAATATTGCATTGCCATTTTCCACCATAGATAGTTTGAGCCATCAAACCCCGGCAGTACGTTAACTGAATCAACCATTTGATTCAAAAATTATAGGTAGGATCACGCCAAACATAGGTTGTTAGAGCTTTTCGTGTTTGCCTGCTCTAATACCAATTGAAAAGATGAAGGTACCCAAATACACCACAATCTTTTATTTTGATCACAACCTATTCAAGACCCACTGTGTATAAACATATTTAAGAAACAATCACTAAAGGAATATTTCAACACGGTGTCCACTTGGAACAGGGTTTGTCCGGAATGGCCTAACAATGTGAGAAATCAAAGTCCAGTGGAGAATCACGATACACCTTGTGTGATTATCTATGGATACGAGATCGAGACAATACAACAACAATATGTTCACTTAATAATAATTACGGTACAAGACCTAAACACTATAAGATCCATATCAAGTGCCTAGTTAACGTACAACTGTATTTACTTTAATTATAATATAAACACAATTATAATGCGGAAATAAAGTAAAGCGCATACCAGAATTTGTTAACGAGGAAAACTACAATCTTGTAGAAAAACCTCGGGACCTAGTATAGTTTTGAATACTCAATAAATTAAGATGCTACAAAAAGTAAACCTGCAACTTCGTGTAGACGATACCCAGTAATCTAAAATCCCAGTTACTCAACTTCAACAATATTCTTGTTTTGATAACATCTAGCAGAGCCGAAGTTCTCAATAGACGTTCGATACTAGATATCCTAGCAGAACAGTCGTTCTCTTTAGGACTAAATCTAGTATGTCTTATTAATGGTTCAGTTTTGTATTAATATTGTGTTTTTATGTATTTTTAGGTATTTTTGGAAATAAATATTTTTTGGAAAATTCGGCTCGAAAAGTTGCTCGGAGCACCTCCGAAGGACAAGTGTTATTCGGACTCTCGTCTTTGGATAAGGGGTAACCCAATTGCTAAGGGGCACCCCAAGGAGGCACCTGCTATTCGCACCCCAGAACAGGATAGGGGGCACCTTCTTCAACCTTTCAAAAACTTGATTTTGGCGGGAATTTGGGTTTGAAAACCCGATATTCTGCAGAGATGATTCGAACGAGTTTGAAGGAGATTCAATCGACGGAGTTTGTTGGAAACATTCTGTTTTGACCAAACAGACTAGCATGTGTGTTAGAATCGCAAAACTTGGGTCAGATGAAGCAAAACGAAAGCACGAGATATACTCGGGATTCGTCGAAGCGAGTTTGTGGAGATTACGTGTGCAGGGCGTGTAGATATCTCCTTGCACGATATTGACTCATTCTTAAACAAGTTGGGGCGTTTAAATGGAATGCGATTAAAAAGGGAAATTATTCCGTATTTTGCAAAAAAATAAAAGAAGAGATTTGGAGCGTTATGAGGGGATATTTGATCGCCTCAAGTATAAAAAGGCATGTGGGAGCATATAGAGGACATCAAGTTCCGAAACACCATTATTGTTGCTTGCTACACTGAAGAACACGAAGAATGACGAAAGTTGGAGGCAGACTTAAACGAATAGTAACGACGCTCTAGCAAATTAGGTTTGTAACACTTATATCTCGTTACAAACCCGTTTTTTATTGATATCTCTCATTTTCATCATTTGTAAGCACCTTTGAGCAATAAAATCATATTTTGAGCGTGTTTCCAACATGATGAGCTAAACCCCATTCTTGGGACGACGGAGGAAGACGAATTTCATACATGGGTAAAATTATTTAATTCTTTTTTTAGACTTTTGCATTAATTTTAATTGAAATATGATTTGAATTAATTGGTTGTCATTTAATTTGATGTTGTATGCTTAGCTTAAATGTTTTGATACATCATGCTTAGGATTTACAACCAATCTTTTGAGAATCTATCTTGGCAAAAATAAGTCAATGTTTTTATTGGTTGCGCGATAATTGTTAAAAGAATTAATATTTGAACCTTTTTGTTATGAGTTTGGTCAATCCACGAGTCCCAACATCCCGTGACAATATTTGTATATATTTTTCTTTAGTATTTTCTTCTAGTAATTCTTAAAATCAAACCCATCAAGTCCGAGTGAACGACAACCCTTTTATTACTACAACATCATTGAAAATAACCATCAATTTTGGCGCGCCATTGACGGACTTGTCTTTAGGCTAGAGTTTTTAGATTTTCTTTTAGGTTTTTATTTATTTGTTCTTCTTTACGTTTTGGGTTTTTGTCTTTTCCTTCAATTTTGGGATTTGGAGCGAAAGAAAAATTTGCCAAAGCTTTTGGTGGATACTTAAAGATTTGGAGTTAAAGACAAAGCGAAAGGAGTGAAAGAAGAAGATTTTTTATATTTTATAAAAAGAGAAAAAAAAGAGAGGGCATTTTTATTATTTTTTTTTTTAGATATTTTTTTTTTTTTAGACTTTCCTTTTCTTTTGCGCCTTTACTTTTGGACTTGGACTTTGGACTTGGACATTCTTTTATTTTTTTTAAACCTACGGAAGGGTAGTATTAAATATCAAACTTTGTTTGAGAGAAGGACGGTGATTACGATATCACCTCGGCCCCTCGGATTTGGAGTCGTGGCCCGATTTTCATCCCCTCGTCTGGTACGGAGGTAACTCGCGAATCCCCCGCCCGATTCTTGTCTTCCTTCGTGTGAATATATGTTGAGGACTTGAAAACTGTTTTTAATTTCCTAGTAAAGGGCAAGGACTGGCCATACAAGATAAGAGTTCGGATTTCATCACCGTTCTCTTCTTGCCCGCCTTTAGGAAAACGAAACCAAACACGAACCTAAGCCTAAAATTTTGACTAGAACGAGACCGATAGGGTAACGAGCTTAATAGGAAAGTCGCTCGAAAAATATTGGTTACTCTTTTAGCATACTTGAAGTTCATGATGGTTTCGTGAAGTTGAATGCGTGATCGCGCCGCCTTGCAATGCGGTGAGGCCACTGGGTATCAAAGCTCCATTGAGCTTCCTCTCGCCTTGATTCAACTTACTTTAACTCGGATTGATCCATAGGGGTTTGCTCGATTATACTAATTCCCTTTCAACGATTAGAAGCTGGTCTATAAATTCTTCTACCAATCTATCAACTAGAAAGACAAGATTCCTTTGGATCGTATTACAAACAGTAAGGGATCAAAACTAATCACAATACCGAAATATATGATAAAAGCACAATTACGGATCTTCCTTTTCAAGACCCGTTACCTGATCCGAAGCTCATAGGTTACGAGATCAAACAAGACAATGAGAAATAATCAATCTTGATTACAAGATTTATGATAAAATCACAAACAACTTGTTGATCTCAAAAGGCTTATGTTTATCGAAAATAAACAACCTTTTAATCTTTTTTTTAGACTTTGCATTAATTTTAATTGAAATAAAATCAAGTTGCTTAAATGTTTTGAAAGTCACACCAAGATCAAAACACAAGAATAAAGTCTTCAAATCTTCAAAGTCTTCAATCTTCGATTTAATTTTCAAAGTAACAACCTGCAAAAGAAACTTGATTCCTTATTGATTTGTCACAAAGAACGGAGTATGTTAACAATCGAAAATCAATGAATCTATCTTACAGATCTAGAATAACTTAGATCCGTAGAAACGTTAAATCTTTGATCTAGTTTGAGTGAGGCTTATATCAGAAGATAAGGTTCTCAAGAATAAACAAACTAGGTGCAATCAAAGTTTTAACAACTGTTAGTCAATCAAATAAATAATCGAAAACTACATTAATAATGCAATTATCTAGTTTCCCATCAACGGTACTCGTAGAGCTTCTTGATCCCACATAAGTCTTTAAACGAGCAGTCATAAGAGATTTTGCCTAATTAGGGTACTTTCCTCTATGATTTCGGTGATGGTGTTCGTTTCGATGACTAGTCCAAAAATGAAGTTAGGCATTGTGCTTACCTTATGGACCCTAGAATCCATCCAATAGATTTTGGTCCATTTGAGGATATTATTTACTCTAAGTTTGGGAATAATGATGATTCTTGCGATCATCAAGTCCCTAACTTGGGGTTCGAAGTCTGTGCCTCTAAGGTATTACTTGAGTTTCTTTGATACTTTCCATGAGGAAATCCAGCTATTAGAGACTCTTCATTCCGCTGAACTTGTTTATCGACACTCATTTGGATCCCAAAGGGGCACCCCAGATAAATCTAATTTTCTTGAAAGAAACCTTAGACAAGGTCGTGTCCGTCTGTTCATTTCTCTGATACAGTACAATAGTCTCATATTTGTGTCAACTCTATTTGGTTTTGATGACCCATAGTTTTTCCGGCTATTGGTATATGATTTTGAAAGGTGACTAGCCATTTTTTGGTGTTTGATGTCTGGTTTAAGACTTTAGACTTAACACTTGCTTGGAGGTATCCCATGCTCATGCGACACGGTAATATCCTTCCTTATTTCCTTTCCTTCATGTGGTAACAGTTTCTCCTTATTCATGCTTTTAATTTCATTTTTAGAACATTGCAAAAAATATTAGATCTAAGTTTAGGGGTAGGGGAGACATTTTTAGTTGCAATTTGAAACTCCCGAGTCTAGAAACTTATGCCAGTTTAGGATAACACTAACCATTCTAAGAGCTTCTCCAATGGTAAATGTGGATGTTTCTTATGTGGCATCACTTTTAAGACATCCTCTAGGTATAAAATCCTAAATACTAGGAGAAAATAAATTTTATCTCCAACCCATAGAGTGTTGTATCCTTGTTTTGCTTATTTGTAGGTGAATAATTGGTTAAAACTAATTCCATTTTTGTTTTTAATGATTTTTATTAATAAAAGTGTGACTAGGATGGGAAGACATCCTCTAAATGAATGTCTAAAACTAGAGGTTCACTTAGAGGATGTCTAACTTTTTTTGTGCCACATCATCCTCATATCAATGGGTTGGAGATGATTTTTTATAAAAATGGTTGTGTATCCTATGTGGATGAAGACTTTTTCCTTCACACACATTCCATTGGAGAAACTCTAAGTGGATGAAAACAAACCTCTTGGTTGTAGGAGTTAAGGGACCCAACTAAATGGTCTATTCATAAAATAACAGAGCTCCAGTGTTATAAATAACATGATAGTCATCATCATATCTCGGATTCGTCACCATATCATGTTTTGTTTTTATTTTTGCAACATTATGTGTTTCTCTAAGTGATTTGGTGGAGGAAGTAATATCGCCTTGTTGTCGCCGCTAGGCTGAAGTAGAGTGATTGCAATCAAGACCCATTGACATCAAGCCCCATCTTTGTATATTTTTATTCAGACAAAACAAAAAAAAAAAACTTGAATATTGACACTTGGATAGCAATATGTGTGTTCATCCTGTCCCCGTCTCCTAAGAAAGAGTGGAATGCAGGATTCATGGGAAATATTATGTAATCTGCTGAAAATGAGCATGCGCTTTGATTTATAAGATCTAATCATGTCTCAAAATACATATATATATATATATATATATATATATATAATAAATAAGTTGACCTTTGGGGCCCTTGTATATGCCAGTTAAGTTGATACTATAATCATATTTTAGACCAGTGGGTACGTATCTCAATCCATTAGAATTCGTCTTGGCATTGACTTTCTTATAGATATTCTAGAAAGCATTGTTCACCTTATTTAACATGTGCACACTTCTATCTCCATATCCATCTTCTGAATCTATACTTGTGATTGTGGTTTGTTAGATTCCGAGTATCGTGGTCCATTGTTCTAAGTAGAGCCTTGTTTTCTTATGTATGAATTTTAGTAGCTTGAGTGCAAACTCGTGCACATCAATTGGATTCAAAACATGGTAATTCGTTCCATAGAAAACTAATAAGTAGGCCAAAAAAGGATATTTTTTAGTGTGGTTCATAAATTCTTCACAGTATCTAGAGTTTGGAGAAAAATTTTTGTGGGTACACCACTTGTAAACCCTCCTGAGGCAGCACTCAGCCACTAGGGCCAACTAAGGGTTCAAAGGCTTATTGCACACGCTTAGTGCAATAACGATGCCTGCAACAATGAGTTAAGATTTTGTATTTTCTATATTAGATTTGCTCGAGGACTAGCAAATAATAAGTTTTGGGTATTTGATAGAAACATTTTTATATCTGATTTGTCCCAATTCTATATATTATTAATGCTCATTTTTGTACTTATTATGGTATTTTATGAGTGTGTAACTGTTTTTGGGAAATAAAAATTTTGGGAAAATTGGCTCAAAAAATTACTAAAGGCATCCGAGGACAATTGCTAAAGGCACATACTTTTGGATAAGGGCACTCCAATGCTAAAGGGACTCCCAATCCAGATAGGGGCACTCCATCTTCTTTACAACTTTTTTGCGGGAAAAGATGATTTGAACTTGCGGAGTTTTCTGGCAGAGAATTAGACGAGACTGTCAGAAATTTACTCACTGATTTGGATTAGTAATAGCCTGTTAACATAAAACAGGGTTGTTATGTGTTCTAGATTCGAAAAAGAAGGAAGTTTACACAGATTTGGAGTAAAACTGAGCACATAAGATATTCTCTAATTTTCCCGAGTTATTTGAGCTATTTTTGGAAGTTGCGTGAGGTACAGGGAGTTTGACTCAATCTATAACGTGTTTTGAGTATGTAAACCACCGGTAGAAGCGTGAAAGGGAAAATAAAAATAAAATATTCTCGTGAAATGCAGATAAGGAAAGCAGATTATTCATGAGTTATTATAGAGAATCTTTGGTTCTGTTGGGTATATAAAGGGTGTTGAAGGTGATTAGAAAAAAGGAGGAGAGAGTTTGGGGAAAGTTTAGAGGCAATACAGAGTGAAAAATCGGAGTTGCAGAGAGTTTATTTTTCTGCTGCTTCCGAGACGAAGAACAAACTTGTATTTACCTAAAATCGGTGAGAGGAGGTTAAAAGTGGGATTCTATGGTTTCTGAAAATGAGTTACGGGAGGTTGATCACGAACAATCTTCGCCTAAACCATGCACAATGGACGTTCAAAGGATGCTTCGGTCAAATGAGAGGTTATGGATGGTCTTGGGGTGGGGTGGGGAGGGGGGAAGCAGAGAGAAAATCAAAGATCAGCGAATTCTAGGGTTTGGAGAAGAATTGCTCTGAAAGTTTATGAGAAAATTGTTGTGTTAGATTGGAAAATAGATGACCTATTTATAGCTGAATTATCTAATCTCACGTTGGTGAAGATAGGGATTGCTTTTTGTGCGGGGCACTTTTCCCTTCTCTTCAGTAATAGATAGAGATAAATTAGGCTGAGTTTATCTCTTTATTCCACCGCCTTTACTCTCTTATGCAGTGAGAAATAGGTCGAGTATTTCTCACATGTGTCGTAGACCGCCATACCAAAACCCTAATGATATCCCATATTTGTGTGAAGCTGAGTCATACTTTGTGATGATGTATTGAGGGAGAAAAATATTCTCTTTAGCCGAGTTGGCCAAGATAGAGATATATTATCTAATTTGTGAGAATGACTAGGATGATTCACGTGAAAAGACATGTAATGCCTCAGAAATCATGTGCAGGGTGTGAGAGAAGTTGAGGTTGAGCTCCCTCTCTCCATGTACGATCACATATGTCACGTGGAGACAATATTATTGCTTGTGGGTCCCTTTTGGTGAGCATGTGGAGCTCAGGGAGCTTATAATCTACGTTTTTGGATAGACATGTACAGTTCAGGCCCAATTTACTAGCCGTGAGTTTGTTTGAGACGCTGAGAAATATGCTTGAGCCTTAAGTGAGGCTTGTGCCTAAATCTTACACCTTTATAAGACTCTTCAGACGAGCTGGCTTAGCTCGGATAAGGCCATTGAGGCTTGGATGACGCAACTGAGGCTGTATGAGATTTTAGCCGACGTGACTGGGGTTTTCTGAGATTTAGCCGACGCGACAGAGGCTGTCCGAGACTTGGCTAACGCGACTAAGGTTGTCCGAGATTTGGCTGACGTGATTGAGTCTCTCCGAAGTCAGCTGAGACATGTTCGGGAGATTTCGGCTAATAATGTCTCTGCGAGATTTCGGCTCACTTATCTTTGACGAGCGTATCTTGAAGAGATGTGCTAGGAATCAATTGTGTCCATATTGTCGGGCCGACATGACCAGTGTATCTTAAAAGGATGTTATAGGAGTCTATCAAAAGGGCCCAGAGGCAGAATAACCAGCGTATCTCGCGTGCTAGGAATTATTCGAAAACCTCAGTAAGTCGGGTCAGAGCCTAGAGTCGACATGACCAGTGTATCTCGCGATGATGTACTAAGAATCAGTCGTTGATCTCGAATTTGGTGAGTCGTGCTTACAGAAGACATGTATGTCGCTATGGTTCATAAGTCCGATGGGGACGTCTTTACGCATCTATAGAGCCTACATGACCAGCAGTATCTCGTCGAGGATGTACACTATGAATCATGGCATCACCACCAGCTGTGTCTCGCGAAGACATGCTGAAATTGTGGCTATTTTGGTTCATAAGTCTGTCGGGGATGTTTTATGCTCTACATAACCTACGTGACCAGCAGTATTTCGTCGAGGATTCGCTAGGAATCATGGTATCACGAACAGCAGTGTCTCGCGGGGACTTATATTAAAAATCGTGGCTATGGGTGCCATGAGGGACAAGGGCTTAATCTATCCCGTGAGAGTTGAGTTTTGTCCCATGGTCTTGAAATGATACTTTGGCCCCTTATCCAAATTTTACCATCTACATTAATTCCCATACTCATAGTAGAACCTTGATTGTTTTATAATGGGTATATATATGGTGACAATGCGGAATTATAATCCACTTGTTCTTTTAGACTTTCATAGTCCCCGGATCGATGCTTAGTCTTCGCTTGTTCTGATTCTGAACTTGAAATCGACTATGGACTTGGAATCCTTTCATGTGTTAGCGTAGGGAGACATTCATTGCGTGATAATGGAGACTTGGAGAGATGAAATTTCCATCTTGGTCGAATGGGATTTGCAAATTAGGGTTTACTTGGCCAAACCCGAATTTCTTTGTACATCCTTGAGCTTTCGAGTTTGTGCAACTGAGTATTTTGGGAAGAGAGGGCTTTGGACGACTTTTGTATGGCCTAGAGGTTGTATGAATGCTATGAGAATAAATAGGCACTTAGTTTTGAAGTTACTGAGTCTAGATCCCATGTAAATTCTGAATTCAGGCTTGTACCGCACCTAAACCCTAATTTCTCTTTTGTTCGCGTCTGACTTCTTCAAATACTCTTGAGAGGCTTTACAAGGCTTGTAAAGTGTGCTAGAACCTTTTGGGGTCGGCCCTTGTGTGATGAGAGCATGTTTAACTCTTTATACCAATCATACACCTCTTTTTAGAGAAAATACCTATTTTTGAAACTAAGGGTATTTTCTTCAAAATCCACTATGAGTTTGATTTTTTTTAAACATGAGAGAGGTCGTGAGATTCCCTAGTTATGATTCTGAAGAATAAAAAAGTTCTAGTTTAGCACTTATAGCTGAAACAAATAATTTTGATGAGAGTAGCTGAAACAGGCTTTACAAACTGTTTGAAGATCCCCCATCCGTGAGGAAACTATTGGAATATTCAAAAGAAATTTTATCTTGAAACTATTAATTTCGCTCTCTTCACACTAATTTTCAAGTAATAAGTATGAAGATTCACCCTTGCACCAATTTAAGAAAGGGTAAAATCGTATTTTGCTTTATTTTGGTACGTGAATGGACCTTTCTGGCCGATCGGTTCCTGAACTATTGGTTGTTCTTTTTATTTAAAATTCTTACTAGTTTAAATTTTTTTCAAAAACTTTAAAAGTGACTTGAAGCTCTATATAATTATGTTTACATAATTATTTGCATACTCAAGTTTTTTTTTTTTTTTTTTTTTTTTTTTTTTTTCCTGAATCACACCCTTATATTAAAATTGAAGAAGTTCAATTACAAGTAGATAAAACAAAAGAAAACAAAAGAAGAAAAAGCTTATTCAAGCAATACAAAAATTAGCAAAATCTAAAGTATTCTACTCCAGGCATTTCAATTCTTTTGAGAAAGGAAGGCCTCCCCATATGACATTGTCTCTCCCCTGCTAACAAGAGAGCTCCTCTTTTTGCTGTTGTGTCAGCAGAGAAGTTAGCTTTTCTGAAACTATGTTCAAACTTAATTTCTTGCAGCTGTTTAAGAGCCTTTATCCTCAAGTATGATTTCTTCTAATGTACCTTCTCTACTTATGGTTGTTGACTCTTCGACGAAAGGTGTTGAGTTTACTGTTTCTAAGGAGAAAGATTCACTTTTTAAGAGAAAAAGGAAGAATGTGAAGAAACCTAAGGAAAACTTCTCAAATCAGCAAAGGTTTGCAATAATTCTTGAAGAGCTTAAGAAGACCAAGATGCAAGTGCAAGGTCTTAAAAACATCCTGCAAAAATATTTGGAGATTGAAGAAGCACTTGTCAAACAACAACCAAATAGGTTTGAAGGATCTAATGCTCTTCTTCATAGACCTTATGTTCCAATGTCTGTTGATGATGAAGGGTTCGGGAATGATCAAGCTCTTTTCAAAGATCTTTTCACTAGTTAACTCCTTATAGGAATTTTTTTCTTATTGTTTAAGGAGGAACACTATTTTTTGGAGTAGTTTTTATGTGTTACTTTTTAGCTAGTCCAAATATTATCATCTTGCATAGTTAAAGTTTATTAATTAAATTTTATTTTGGAAGATGACTTGCAATACCTAATCTTTATGGTTATATATATGTATTGCTTATTTTGTGAGATTTGTTCTTTGCTATCATTATTGGTGATTAAAACATATATCTCATATTTCTCATATATTAAGCTCTTTCACTCTTGCAAAAGAGAAGCAAACTATTTTGAGAATGACAGTTTTTGATCTTCATGGTTACACTTTTTATGAATAAACTGCTATAGGATTTCGTAAGATGTTCTTTAGGGACCGACTTATCTCCTCGATTGTGTCTCCACCAGGGAATACGTGGTGAACTTTAATCTATACGTTCGTACATGGATGGAGAAGTTATAATTCGTATGTTGAGTCATATCGCACTAATTGTTTTCTTGTTTGTAACTGGCTAGAGAATAGTTTGTGTCGATGATTTTTCTCACAAAAATATTGTATCTTAGTGCCTCGAACATTAAGATCGCTATTTTTAACTTCTTTGTCCGTAACTTGCGAGAAGAGAGAAAAATATTGGATACAAATTTAATTTGTTCGTAACTGGCCTATTAAATTTAAAGTCCCGGAAAATCCTTCTCTTGTGACTAGAGTAAGGTCGCTCATGTCGTTCTTTCGGGAATGACATTAATGGGGTAGAGTTCTTTTGAACTTATGACTAATGGTAGTGCGGATGTGGAATTGTAGGAGAAGCTTGTGCCTTATGTCTCCTTGAAGCAAAACGAGATTTCTTGGTTGAAATCGTCTAAACTAAAGGTTGGCATGTGTTCACTAGTCTTGAAACTTTTTTGATTAATTCATGATTATTCTGATTTTTCACTTTGCCAATTTTGTTGACAAAAATGGGGGGAATTATTAAGTAGCATCTTACTACATACATATGGCTTTATGGAGCATCATGTAAGGGGGAATGAATTATTATCTATAGGTTTTACCTATTTTTCAAAAATAGTATGTATTGACTAAGGAGGAGAAAATATCACCGTAGCATTGCTTCAAATTTATGGTGCAATTGAATTTTGAGGAAAGTAACAATACTATGTTTTTGTATAGCGACTAGTGAGTAGAGTGTATTTACCATATTCTATAAAACCTCTAACGAGTATTCTCATAAGTTGTTATCGCTACGGATCTTCAACAACAAATTTCTGAACGAACACATGCAGAATATTAGAATAACTTGAAGTACGAAGTATTCAAGACGTGTGTTGAAGAACCAAGGAAATCAAGCATAGTGGATTGAGCTGGAAAGTTTATTTATTGTATCCATATGCACCGAATAGTTTTGTCACTAAAACTGACAAAGGGGGAGATTGTTAGAGCGTTACTTTGTTGAACCCATAAGTTTTGCTATCTCAAGCTTGTTGTTAATGTTAGGTTATCAAAACTATATCTTGGTTTCAAGTCTACTAAGTCAAGTTTCAGATAGGTTAGAATTGTAATCGAGTATCAAAGATCACCTTTGAAGACTAAAGATCGACGAAGACATTTGGAGAACTTCTGTATCAAGTATTTGAAGACCGAACCATTCTATTTTACTCACTATACCATCATTCTATCTATTGAGGCTATGTCGTATGACTCCTAGTAGGTTAACAAAGAAGATGTTTCAAGTAAAGCTTGTCTTGTGAAAAATCTCGAAATATGATTTAGTGATTAAATACTCAAAGGTCCTTAACAATATTATTTCTAAGAATAAATTTGTGGAACAATTGAAAATTTCCCATGCAAATGATATATCACTTGGGAATGTTTCAAACATCATAAGAGAGAAATATGAACCTACTGGAATTTCTACCCAGGGTAGGTTGGCGAACTTAGTTTGCAAAACATAGATATATAAGATACAGAAATACAAGAAGGTTGGCGAACCAGTTCACAAACCAAAAGTTCAGTTGGGAACAATTCACGAACCCGGTTGGCGAACCATGGTGAACAAATTTTATAAGTTAGATTAATTGGCTAGCAGTTGGTGAAAAAACGGGGGTCTAACAACCACACACAATATTTAGCTTAGCAATCTGTATAGACAAACTCCAATATAATTTTAAGAGAATCAACTAGATAGTCAGACCCAATCTTAATAAAAAGTATATCAAAGAGTTATATCTCAATTTTTTGAATCAATACTTACTCAAGCAAATAGAAATCTGCGAGTCTAATTGAATACAAGAGAAATCACTTGAACGGTACCAAAGTCCAATGTTCAAGGATCAATCAATTTCAATCAACAACCAAAGGTTGGATTTCCCAATTGATCGATTCAATGCACAACCTGTGATATTTCAATTATATAACAAAATATAATGCGGAAAAGAAATAACACAGACACCCGAAGTTTTGTTAACGAGGAAACCACAAATACAAAAAAACCCCGGGACCTAGTCCAGACTGAACACACACTGTATTAAGCCGCTACAGACACTAGCCTACTACAAACTAACTTCGATCTGGACTGTAGTTGAACCCCAATCAATCTCACACTGATCCAAGGTACAGTTGCGCTCCCTACGTCTATAATCCCAGCAGGATACTACGCACTTAATTCCCTTAGCTGATCTTACCCATAACTAAGAGTTGCTACGACCCAAAGTCGAACACTTTAATAAACAAATCTGTATCACACAGAAAAGTCTACAGGAATAGATAAATATGTCTACCACAGAAATACCTACGAGTTCTGTTCCGTCTTTTAGATAAATCAAGGTGAACATGAACCAATTGATATACCAGACTTATATTCCCGAAGAACAACGTAAAAATATCAATCACCTCACAATAATCTTAATCGACTAGCGAAACAAGATATTATGGAATCACAAACGATGAGACGAAGATGTTTGTGACTACTTTTCTATCCTGCCTATAGGAGAAATAATCTCAAGACAATCTTCATGATTGTACTCAAACGATAGAAACAGTAAGATCAGATCACGCAACTATATAGAAGATAGTTGGGTCTGGCTTCACAATCCCAATGAAGTCTTTAAGTCGTTAACCTACAGAGTCTCGATTAGAAACCTAAGGTTAAAGGAGAATCGACTCTAGCTTATAACTAGTATCACACAGGAGGTATGGGGATTAGGTTTCCCAGTTGCTAGAGTTCTCCTTTATATAGTCTTCAAATCAGGGTTTGCAATCTAAGTTACCTTGGTAACGAAGCATTCAATATTCACCGTTAGATGAAAACGTGATTAGATTCAAGCTAATATCTTTCAACCGTTAGATCGAACTTAGCTTGTTATACACACATGAAATGTAACTTCATTTAGGTTTGAGTAACCGTACCTAAACGTGTACAAACCGTCGGTTCAATAGTAGTTAACCATAGGTTAGGCATATGAGCACTTTCATATCAACCTTATTCCTCTTTACCACAACTAGTTCAAATGACTCAAATGAACTAGTTAGAGAGTTGTTCAATTGCTTAGATCTCATAGAAGTATACAAGACACAATCGAAACAAAAACAGTTTTGATTCACTCGAATCAATTCGTGAACATTATAGCCACAGTTTGCAAAGATTGCATTCCTTAATATATAAATGTTTTAGTTCACGAATTAAACTGTTTTTAGAAAATAGCCTAATTAAGTACGCATACTGGTTCGCGGACTTAAGTACCCGGATTAAGTTTGTTTTCAGTTCACAAACTCCAGCAGAAATTCACGGGACGTAAACTTCCGGCAGTGCGCGTACTAATACGCGGACTTTAGTTTCGGTTATCCTGAGCAGCAAAGTACGCATACTTTGGTTCAAGAATATTGGACTTACACACATATGAGTTGCCTCACAATGTTTATATCCAACCATGGTTATATATTCTAAACTCTCATTTCAATCATTGAAACATTCTCATAGGACGTTATATAGTTGTTGTTCACAAACTATTTTTAGTCAAAACGATTTTCAAGTAATTGAAACTAATATGACTTTCGTCACTAGTAAAGATGAACTTGGCCAAAGTGAAAGCTTACCAACACATATTTCGAGAAATAGATAAGCGAGATAAACTCAGCTCAAAATAGTACGTGTGCATAATCATAGTCTATATAGCAATACGACTTTTGTCTCAAGATAGGAGATAAAGTATACTTTTGAGTGATAGATGAGTTCAAGTCTCCACATACCTTTTTGTCGATGAAGTTCTACCAGTTCCTTAAGTAGTTCTTCGTCTTTGCATGATGAACGCTGTGGAGTCTAGAGCTCAACTACACTTTCTATCCTAGTCCGAGACTTAGCTATTAGTAGACTAGAAATCAAGACCTATAGTTTTGGCAACTAAACTTGACAAACAAGCTTGAGATCTCAACGCTTGCGAGTTCGACCGAGCAGTGCTCTAACAGTTGGTGAACCCGGTTGGCGAACCGTGATGAATAAATTTTATAAGTTGGATTAATTGGCTAGTAGTTCACGAACCCGGTTGGCGAACCGAGGTCAACTGAGTTCCGTAGTCTAGTATGGTTTGCGAACCCGGTTCACGAACCGTAGCACCCTGACTCGTGAACAAGCCCTACGGTTGGCAAACAGTTGTACCAACTGTCTTGACAATGTTTAGAAGATGCTTAACGACTTATTATTTTAATATAATTGCCAGATCTCTCTTAAACACATCTAAGATTTCATTGATCACTTAAACACTTATGTGTGTGAACTATGATTAATTTCTTAGGCGTTTAAATGAACATCAAATAGCTTTTAGTTATTTGGCTAAGATTCTAAACCGAACAATCATTATACACGGTTTAGTAACCGAACCTATGTGTATAGTCTTCTATTGTAGTTTGAAGACCTATTTAGTTTGCTTGATTCTCAAGTAATTTTAGCTTGAATTCTAAGCTAACCCTGGTCTTTGGAAACTATAAAAAGAGCATCTCTGTCAAATCGGAAAATCAATCCCTGACACTTTGTGTCCGAGTTGATTCTAGAGTCGCCTTTATTGACCTTTTAGGTCTACAACTAAACAGACTTCACTAGGGCATTCGTGAAGCCAGGTCCGACTATCTTTACCTTTATAGTTCGTGTATCCTGATCTTGCTTTTTTGTTATCAAAGTTTTCGTAATCTCTTTCAGGCAAGATCAATAGTAATCGCAAAATTCTCTCCGTCCCAGACTTTGTGATTCCTCAAGATAGATATCTAAAGACTGATCTTAGTTGAACTTTCGACGATTATCTTAAGAGATGGTTAAGAATCTAGGACTCTTCGTGAGTCATAAGTTCCGGATTTGTGAGGTTTGCTAGCTTGTCTATTGAAAAAAGATTTCCACACCTTGATCTTTGATCTAAACGGAAATCAAATATGCTTATCTATTAGAGGCAGATTGGTATCAAAAGTCTTCACTTCGGCTGAAGCAACTCTTAGGCTGTAAAGGACGTCATCTAAGGTAAGTAGAACCTTGTGAGGTTCAAGAGACGTAAGGAGCGATGAATCGCTTGGAGGGTGGATTTGGTCTTAAATGCATTCCACTCCAAAGTCTGATAGTAGGCTAGCGTCTGTAGCGGCTTAATACAGTGTGGTGTTCAATCTGGACGAGGTCCCGGGGTTTTTCTGCTATTGCAGTTTCCTCGTTAACAAAATTTCTAGTGTCTTGTGTTGTTCCTTTACTGCATTATATTGTTTATCTTTATAATTGGATTTACACAGGTTTGTACGTATTCAATCTAAGTAGATACGTCCACTTAATTGTAATCGATTACGAGACTTGTTTCTTGTAGAATTCGTATATTGAAAGATAGATAACAAGTTTATTCACTTGGCAGAATTCCGACTGAATTATTTGGATACGACTAGATTGATCTTGGATATTGATTTTTGAGATCGTCCAAGTACTCTGCTTAACAATCATGTTCACAGACCTTAATTGAGTAGAGGTTGAGATATTAACTCTCTCTATATATATTTTCAAGGATCATTAAGTTTGTCTACTTGCAATTGTATTAAGTTTTGTCTATACAGGTTGCTGATGAAAAAGTTGGGTGTATTTGGTATCCCCCGCGTTTTCACCCTTGGTATAGTTGGTAGTTGTCGTAAGACTGAGATTGAAAACCATATAGATTACCACTGTCATATGAGTGATCATGTGCACCATACATGTTATCTCCGTAAGGAAACTTGACGACTCACAAGACAACTAAAAATAAAGGAGAAAGTCTACAAAAAAAAATCTAAATACAAAATAAAAATAATCCTTACAACATGTTTTTAGAATTTACCTCCTGCTTTCGACGAGAGTTGAATACCTTCAACTAGTTGTTAACACCACAAAAACCTAACAACTTGAAAAACACTAAAGAAAAAGGTAAAAATATCATACACTACTAAAACAAGCTAAAAACAAATAACAAATCAATTAGCAACCGCTTCCCGGCAACGACGCCAAAATTTGATGCCCTTCGTTAGTGCAAAAGATTATTCAATATATTTTCCACTAATTAAAAATATAACGGTAGTAAGGATCGTCCCACAAAGAGCTGTGTAATTAATAGGTTATTCAGATTAGCTAAAAAAACAATAAATACTAAAAAGAGGGATTGAGTTGAGTAACTGAAATCAAGTAAAATAAAAATAAGAAAAGAAAGATGATTAAGGATTCCTTCCTCACTACCAAACCTTAACTTGAATAGTATACAATCTTCTTCATCTTCCCTAATTATTAAAAGTTACATGTTGTTTATCTTCAAAGAACGATCCCTGAAGATCAACGTCTCAATATATATACCAATTGGAAACTAGGACATGCCCGGTGAGTTAAAAAAATCGAATTTTTCGCTTCTAATAGGCATCCCGAAATTGTGTCTACAAAATAATATCTGACGTTTTTGCTTTCATAAATCGAAAAACAACTTCTAGAACTGTATATATAAAGCTTAGTATGACATATAGGTCCCGATTAACTCTAAAAGCTGGCAAATCACCAAAAAAAAGAAAAAAAGAGTTGAGCCCGGGTCGAGGTGATACCTAAATACGTAGTATCTTCTAAGAATCCCATACACGCACCCACTGCAGTCTGCAGAGGCTAGACTGGGGAGTGGGTATTCACCCGTAAGAAGTCGGGTGGGTCGTGTCCGACTGGCGGATTGGGTATACCCACTCATACGTCATACCCAAAGATGCTGTATGAGGCAAGTTTCCCTCTTTTCGAGAGAAAAACGAAACACTCTTTCCCCCTCGTTTGCGTATGTGGTTGTGTCCTCTTCATCTGTTGAAATTGAAGCGGAAGAAAAAATTGGTAAGAAGTTGTTTATTAAATATGTTGATTAAGAAGTTGTTTATTAAATATGTTGATTGTTGATGATCCTTGTTTGATTTGCCCTTTTAATATCTATGAATTAGGGTTTTCATGTGTTGATTTTTTGTTTGGTTTGTCCTTTGAACAACTAGGGTTTTTGATTTTCTTCGTTATAACCTTCTTTTAGTTTCTAGGTAAGTTAAAAATTTGTGAATGTTAATTCCACAACCACGTTGTGTATCACTACCCAGTTGTTTCATAGAGACTACACATGCAGGCCAAAAGCCTGCTCAATTCATACATAATAAAACAATTGTTCACATCTGATGGTGCTTTTTTTCATTTTCATCTTTATTACCACATGAATATTAGAGCCCATTAGTGGTCTCAGTTTTCTTACTACTGGTACTGGTCTACAGCAAGTTAGTTGAAAGGCTTCAAGCAAATGCTGCCAGACACCAAAGATCATTGCTTCGTTGCCTTCAGATTAAGTCATTGAAACTCAGGTGACATGAAAGGACCATGCCACCAAGTCCTTGTATCCGATACTGGAAACTCTCGACATAAATCTCAAAGCATTATAGGTCCAAATTACACAACTTGAACATTACTGCCTGTCCATTCAAAGATATTTAAGGCAAAGAAGGTCAACAATACCAATCTATTGGTTAAGGTAAAGCAAACTGAAAGGAGTGATATGGACAAAAAGAAGACTTGGTGAGAAACCCTTCTTCTTCAATTAGTTTCAACTAGTTTCTTCAATTAGTACTGTAATAGATTGAAACACAAGATTCAGCTAGTTGCGTGCACATAGAACAAAATGCCATCTGCTTTCTTTCTCCTGCCTCCTTTGCATAAATTTAGAGGACAATATAGCAAAGACAGTGGCAGCAGTTTCATTATCAAACTTATTTGGTGAAGTAGGCCACTTGCAAAGTTTACCGAATTCATATAATTTCTTATGCATAGTTACTCATGCAACGTCTCATTAGTAAATAACAAGCACTCATGCTTATACAATCAACCTCCAGCATTTTGCCTAATTGATTTCCTTTACATCATGTCAGAGCAAATAGGTTCTCTTATCTATGGCAGCTTTCCCTATTATCCAATTGCTAGAGAACAACAACAATTTCCTGGAGTATCCATGTCTCCTAAATTCTGACGTGGATCTTCTTCTTTATCATTTTTCTCCAGGTTCACATCTTCAAGGCTATCTTTTTGTTGGTGATTGATGGAGAATAGGGATTATGAAGGGATGAAAACTGATGGAACTTTTAATGTAGTAGTTTTTGAGAAAGGTATGAATATTATTTAAAAGATGTCTGGTTATCTCACTAGGGTCTAAGTCAGATACTACACAATTTCAGCCATTCCATTTTGTATATATCTACTGTAATTTATAAACTAATCAAATATCTTGGAACTATCATTTTTATTCAAACAGGAATAGAGTCTCTGATACCTGTATATGAATATGCGAACCATAATGAACAGCACACTGTTTTTGGAATAGTGGAAGCATATTGTGGTAATCTTCATCGTGGAACAAAAGATCCAGTGGTTGGTTTCGACTTATATCTTTCATGACCTTCAAGTCTTCTTCTTCTTATAAATCGTGTCGATATTGGTCTTTTCTTGTATTTTGATACACATTTTGCTTTTGTTTTATTTTAGATTACTGTAACTGGGAATTTCCGAAAATCATATTCACACCTTGGTACAGATCCAGTTTCCGGGAAAAAGTATCCTATTTATTTCGTAGTAGGTGATATAATTGTACCCGCAGAACCCGTGAATGAATACCAATATCAAGCTTTATTACTCCCAAATCTCCCCGGAGGAGTTGATTTTTTTGTGAGTGTTAATCGTATGGCACCTGCTAGCCAAATCATGAAGCTGAAATTCCCGTCTAAATCTAGTAGGTCGGGAATTCAACTTAAACTTGAACGAAAACTAGCCAGTGTGCTCGTAACCAATGAGAACGATTGTCAAGCGTTGATCAAAAAATTGAAGAAATGTGACAATATTGATACTCATTCTGAAATAATCCTAAGGGAATATCTGAAGGAGTGGATTTTTGAAGGCTGTAGAAGAGTTAATGCCACCAATAAGAAAACTCATACAGTTATCCATCTTTGTGCTAGTTTGGGATATGCATGGGCAATTGCAATCTTCAAGCAATTTGCTTTTTCATTGGATACGAAGGATGAAACTGGCTGGACACCTTTGCATTGGGCTGCATATTATGGTCGGTAAGTATTTTTTTCTACCCATACCTATTATTATTTTGTCTTATGTATATGTTATTACATTCTTTTATACTAAATACAAAATTGTTTATCACAATAGAAAAGGAGCTGCTATGTCGCTTCTAATTGGAGGGGCAAATCCAAGTTTAGTAACTCCACCAACTCCTACTCATCTTAATGGACAGTCAGCTGTTGATATAGCATTCACACGAGGCCATGGCGACTTAGCTGTTTATATTGCAGAAACGATAAAAAACCCAAGGAAGATTGTGACCCTTGCCGCTCACCATGCAAAGAGAGGTTAGTGTCTGTCAGGTCTAAGAAATTAGAAAACACTTTTTCCTCTTTGTTTCCTTTATGTTAGTTACTCATGTGTGAGATGTTTGCTATGTGCACATGTGTGATGCATAGGTTGTTATTTCTGTTTTAGTCACATTTTGCAGTTAAACATAGATATATGATATGTTAGCCTCAGTTGACACACTGCTAATACCACATATACACAGACCCATGACAATTTTAGCTACTTAACTTGCAGAAACGGCAAAAATTCCGGAGAATATTGTGCCCCTATCTCCTCAACGTTCAAAGAGAGGTACGTAAAGATATAGTCTGATCTGTTATTTATCTGGAACAAACACATACAGTGTACATTAATCATAAATGTTACCATCTGGAGTTGAAACTTCTTGTTTGTGCAGTTAGAGGTGAGGGTTCTCTATCATCTTCTGAAAGATATTGAAGGCATAAAAAAGCTGAAGGCGGAGTACAAACAATACCACAATATCAGACGTTTTCTTCCTCTGTTTGTAGTTCAGTAGGCTGTAGGTTTCATCTGACAAGTTCAATGTTGACTTAGATAGCTTTCGATATTTGAGCTCAATTTTGTCCGACACCTTCTGGGTCCTCATGAAGATGTACAATTGTTGACTTGAGACCGAATCCTTATTCTTATCACCTAATTAATCCATATAGAAGTTAGAGCTCAGATAATGTTATCGAACACTGACTGAACAGGCTCAGCCTCAGACTACCTATGAATGGCATTACGGCTTTAAGTGAATTTGGTTTTGTTGGTGCTCCTTGTGAGTTATGAGTCATGACTACCTATGAATGGCTTTGGCTGAGCAATTGAGGATGTTGGTGGGGATTCCCCCTGTTGTCGAACAATAAAGTTGCTTTACACGTCTATTCCCCCTGTTGTCAAAAGAGTAGAGGGGGTCAGAAGGTTTGCTTTTGGGGGAGTTGCAATTCATGGGGCACCATTCCCGAGAAGGCTATACGATTTTTTTGCAATTTCGTACTTGCCGAAGTTTTTCCCATGGAAATAGAACATTAGAACTAGACAAAGCTTATCCTTGTTCACCGTGTATGAGTTTCTGAAACGATTTTGGACTGAACTCACCCGGCGGAGAAAGCTTCCAAATGAGTCTATCCTTACCAGCATATCCGGGATGTGAATAAGCCAAAATTTGCATCACTGATGGTACGTAGCACAAAACAAGGAAGATATCAGCTCTTTGTTCCGGCTAATAGTTAACCAAGATCCATAATCGAAAATTTTAAAATCCAAAACCGGCTTAGGTCCAACACGTGAAAAAAACTTAAGAAAGAAAAACGGGCTAGGTTGTTGGAGACTTTGCCGATTTTTTCCATACAAAATAACGGTGCTTCAAAAGAAAAAAAGAAAATATAAAATAAAGGGCCGCAGCATCAAGAGTATAAAACACAGTTTGGCTAAGTTAGCCTATGTAAGTGGTGGTTGAGATTTACTCTCCCAATACATAAATCTATGGCTATAATTTCTCCCGCCAAACTATTATTTAATGACCAATTAAGAAAATCTAATTTAATAAATGGTTAATATAATGAATGCCTAACTAATTAGTGTTTCACAAATTGCTCATAATAAATGATATATTAATTTTTTTCATTATAAATTTTCTCTTAATTAAATTAATACATTTGTATTAAGGGTCTAGAATTTAAGATTGAAGATTTTGACCAAGAAAATGTTAAGTATTTGTGGTTGAGAATGGCATTAGTAGTGTTGTGAACTTTCATGCATGATTTTAATTATTGTATCTATTGCATTTGTTTGTTTTTCGATGCATTCTATTATTTTTTGAAACTTCCTACTAGGCTGTGGTTGCTCACCCATTTTCCTTCCTTTCCACAAAGAACGAAGAAATACTACCTGACAATAAATTATTATATATCACGCATATTTGGGTATCGCGTTTTGAATTTATTCGAAGCGTTATTTTGTTTTAATTTGATACTTTTGATTTGTAGTAAGATTACATTTTATTTAGTAAATTTAATTGAGCATGAATTACTGATTTTATTTATTGAAATCGCTTAAAACAAAAAATCTGGTCCTACACGAGTGGCGGTCCGGAAATATGGATTTTCTAGCTGGATCGGACCCGACACACAAGGTTGAACATGTGTCCGCTAGAAGTCCGAAAATCCGGGATGTAACACGCCACCACAACAAAATCACCTGATACCACTGTTGTCACCCCCCCGCAACTAGGCGTGCTTTTAATTTTTAATCACAAACGTCATGTATAGAGCTTAGATTGAACAAACTTAAGTCATCAATTAATTTTTTCTATTTTTTGTTGTTGTTATATTCTCTTTTATATAGAAACCTAATATATTTTATTTTAATACTAAAAACCATAATTTGGCTAACTTTGCCTGTGTTAGTGGTGGTCCAGATTTATCCCGGGGAAAGATAAATCAATGACCATGGTTATCCAGATCACACCCATTTTCTGCACGTGTGCGTTAGGTTTTAGGGAAATGGATGAGTCACCGTGGGTGCTCAATCGTTTTGTACAGGTGCCCAAAATCGTCTATCCCAGAAATCTTGATACCCCAATCTTTATTGTAGCAAAGCTGCCTTCGGTCCCTGCAACACCAACTCCAGTCATATCTGCCCAGAATACCGAAATCATCCGCGCTGAAGTTGAGATTGTGGCCGATAATGATCCACCTCGCAAGAAACCATGCCTTCAGAAGATTCCCTAAGGTTGTTTGGCATCTATCATTGCCGAAGATTAAGCATTATGAACCCTTGCACCAAATAAAACAATACATGTGAATAGTATATCATGTTTCTTTGTATATGAACATTTTTTTTTTGGTGTGTTTCCCTTTCCGCATTGTATTCTGGTGTGTTTCCCTTACTGCATTTTGTTGACGTGTAATTTCCTTTTTTTTTTTTTTTTTGTATTTTGTATTAATCCCTTTGGTCATGATCTACGGTGGCATTGGTGGATCTGATTCATCCCCTATGTAACCGTACGTGGTGATATGATAATCTAATTTATGTTCTCATTTTTGATCTGAATCCATGGCTTTGAAGGAAATTTTCTGACACTAGCATCACCAAGCTAGCATATTTTAACTTCTTATGTAGATGATTTCACTTTTGGAAAAAATTAAATCCATAAGATTGCACTCTTGGTAAAATAAATAAATAATTAAAGACGCCAGCAAATGTTATGGTTTCGGATAATGCACCCGGACTTATGTGTTTTACTCTATAATTGTTCGGTTTTATTGAATAGGTTATAACGTCTCTGTATTCTACTCTTCTTATTGATAGCAATTCTCCGGATTGATATGCGGTAAAGAATAAAAAATCAAACAACATCATTACAATGACCATCACGAACGCTGGCAGATCAGGTTATTTATAATTTGTTCTTTCTGAGTGTAAAAAAATACCGGAGGTAGTATAAATTAAAAGAAGCGAGACTGCACCAATTGGTCACCATACTGCTCCACATGGAAAAG
This sequence comes from Papaver armeniacum, assembly GCA_023531295.1. Taxonomy (NCBI): domain Eukaryota; kingdom Viridiplantae; phylum Streptophyta; class Magnoliopsida; order Ranunculales; family Papaveraceae; genus Papaver; species Papaver armeniacum. Next base: position 26,927 of record JAJJWW010005371.1, on the reverse strand, counting down.
ACAGAAGATTGTTATGACATACGCCTAACAAAGAGGTTGACGATTCTAGAGGCGACAATGGGCACCTATTGTCAGGTGTAAGAGATGACCGGATTATATGAGCGACTTTGCAAGGTAAGTATATGGTCTTACAAATCAGCTCAGTAACAAAGAAGATGTACTCGATCATTGTAAGATGCATGACAATAAGGGGATTTCGATATTTCCTCCCCAATTACATATTAGTCGGTTTCGAAATTTCTTTCTCTCCAAAAAAATACATATTGCGATTAAGCAGCATACTCCTCGACCATAAAAAGCCATGCAATGGTCACGGCAAACGGCTTCCAAGGAGGCTAACGATTCTGGAGGTGCCCATATCCACTTATTTTCCAAAGAGACTTCGCAACATAAGAGTATATATGTGGTCTTACAAATCAAGAGATATATTTCTAGATGTAAAATTTCAATAGCATATATTCCAGTAAGTAAAAAAAGGTCCGAGAAAGTACATATTATGTACATATTTTTTAAATTGGAAATAGGGGAAGGAAATAGAAAATCACAGAGGTGAACTCATTTTCTAAATTTAAGATATTAAATGCGTACAAAGTCCCTTTAAAATTATTTGTAGTGTATATTTTTCTGAATTTTATATGGCGACAACGCGTATGATTTAGAAAGCATTTCTGATTTAATGGAGTGTGTTAACAACATTAGTTGTTTACCCGATAGAACAGAGAAAACAAAACAAGGGATATCCCTACGATATCTATGACCAAGCCAAATTTAACATATATCGGATCAGAATGAATTGATAAGTATTCGGGACACATTTTATACGATATTAAAATTGAACCAACATCAAGGCCCGTGCCGTTACGGCACGGGTTAAGGGCTAGTAAATGTCTAAATCGGAGTTATACTCATCTGAGGTACCGGCATCACATATACGAACAGCTGGAAAACCTTGATCAAAACCAGGTTGTCTGGCCACATGATCCCGGTTTTAATCTGAGATGCAAAACATACCGTTACAAGATCAACAAGAATCCCTAAAAAGAAGACCAAAACGCTTCAGATTTTCATTATTACCTACGGTCATGGCCTGGCCAGCGCTGCTGCAGGTATAAGAATGGAAATCATCCAGATGAAAAGCTAATATTCTTATTGGATCATTTTCCTCCTTCAGCTCTCTAATCATCTCTTCAAATGGATTCAATTTCATTAACTTCCAAAAGTTTCAAATTAAGGAATTTCTGGTGAGTTTGACTAATATGTGATTCTAATTTTTCATTTTGAATGCTGAATTTGTGATTGAATGGTTTCAGTTTAGATATGATGATTGTATTTACTTTGATTGTGAGTATTATTGGAATTTTGTGTGGTTTACTGAAATACGCAGTTTCAGTCTGCTTACAGGCAGAATTCATGGCGGATATGAAATGAGAGGGTTGTATCAATGGTGGTAACATATTTAATGACAGTTGATTGTAAGTTACAATGTGTATATTATGATTATGTTTTTCTAAATAGTGATTTCTTTAGTGATGATGATGAAATTGATATGTGTGTGTGTGTGTGTTTATCAGGAGTGAGGTTGATTTGAGTAGCCAAGTTGTTAGGGTTCTTCTCCTGTTAAGAACGTGGGTGATGCTTTGCAAGAGACTGGAAAGAAAGCTAGATTAATTGGTCAACGGGGGCCTGAAGGTTTGTGATTGTTTCTTTTCTTAAAGTCTTGTTATGTATATGTTGTTGCGTTTGGGAAAAATTTACATCATGCAATCAGCATTTCAATTTGTTTCAATTGCTTAGTTCCGGTTTAATTCACAAGTAAGTTCCAAATTCATTTCGGAAGCGAAACACAATTGACAAGTAATCTAATGATTTAGTCTATATGCACTCAAATCTAGAATTGTTTTTTGTATTAGATGCTTTGTCTCGGCACCATCTCCTACAGCTCAATTAAAAAATGACATGCATGAAGAGCATGGAAATATAGTTGATACCATTTAGGTGGAAAACAAGTAGGATTTATTTAACAAGTGGATAAGAAACTGTCCGCCAAAGAACTTTGAAGAGCAAATGCAGCCTCTTTGTTAATTTGTTTCTTATATGACAATTTCTTGTTAACAGTAATGGTTTCTGATTAGAATACGATAACCATTTCCCTCAATTTTGTGATGCTGATAAAACAGATTAAAGTGATACAGAAATGGTGCCATTCCATTTTACTTTATGCTCCTTTAACTTAGTTTATATCAGCTTCAATTAGCAATAGTTACACACACTACTCTCCTGTCCTGTAGTGCTAAATGCCTAATAGAGTAATACTAATAGACGAACCATTAGTGCCAATACAATTGCATGTGGACCTTGCATTTTATATTTGGTTGTGGCTTCACAAAGGCACTTGATTTCACTTGTATAATGTGTATTAACTAGAGGTAAAGGCGAAAAATGTACATATATATGGGTCAACACTATGCTGTTGGCTGAAATTCCTTTTGATGATATTCTCTTTTCTTCTTATTTCTTAAGTTCTGTGGATTTAGAGCTTGAGAAATTGTAAAGGAATATTGTGTGCGTATATATATATATATATATATATATATATATATATATACAGATGGATAGAGAGAGATAAAGAGATTCATTGACAAGTACTTGGGCAGCGTAAGCTGCATTTGGGTGCCTGTTTTTCAGCTTAGTTGTCTGATTATAAATCTGACTCATCTGACTCTAGCTCAGCTGAACCTGACTCATCTAGCAAAACTGTGTATGTTTGTGAAGTTTGTCAATTAGACGCAAGAGTCCTGCTGTCAAATGAAAGCAATTTTCATAAGCGGACACAAACTAATAGTCTGGGACTCTCGCTTCATAATACTACTCAGTGGTGATGCTGATAAAACAGATTAAATAGATGAAAATGGTACCATTACATTTGACTGTATGTTCGTTTATTTTGTAGACTCATAAACCATATCAAGTTATCAACTGCATTTTAGCATTGGTCTTCACTAGTTGTCTCCAGCCTGAAGGTAGAGTCTTCACTAGTTGTCTCCAGCCTGAAGGAGAAATTTAAAGGAATAGAAGGAGAGTAATAGTTAGAGGATAGTTGGTAAGAAACTAGTATTTGAAGAGAACATTTGCACTGCCATGAAACATGAAGAAACTAGACATATACCTTTGAATTTGTTTTCATACAGTTTCGTAGATATAGATGTTTTCATATTGTAACCTGTAGCTGTATTTAGTTTCTTGAACACTGTAAGTGCAATCATAAAAAAAAGAAAAAATAAATTTAAAATCTAATTAATAAACAAAATTACCCAAATATTCATTCTGAAAAAAAGATTGTTTATTGTGGTTGGAGAATTACATGTTTATTGCTTAAAAGCTAATGATATGGCTTAGATTTGTTCTAACCATGTGATTACAATTTGACTTCTATCTTTATGCACTCCATCACTCAAAATAAAACCTCCAAATTCTGTCAGTGGCTGTCTATGGTATAGGTAATCTTTAGGCAATCGAAGGTAACTAATGTTGTATATTATGATTTTGTCTCTAATAAAAATTCTGTAATGATGATGATAATGAAATTACTGGTATCTTTTTGCAGGAGTGAAATAAGTTGAAGTGGATTTGAGAGTAACTCGGTTGTTAGGGTTCCTGGTTCTTCTCTATCAAGAAAAAGACGGCTGGGTAGAGACTAGAGTAATTGGCCAAGGAATCCCAAAAGGTTGGTGCCATTTAATTTATTACAATTCCTATAATGCAAACTTTGTTGGAACTGCAATAGTTTTTACTTCTGTTGCATTTTTTAATTTGTTTTTATCGCTAAGTACTAGATTTATTATCAAATCACATGTATATTCCAAACTCATTTCAGTCATGAAACACAATTGAAATAGTAATCTGATGATCTAGTAAAGAATATGGTAAAGCAAAGCTTCCTTATTCCTCAGATTTTCTTTTCATGTTAACAACAAGGAATTCTGATAAGAACAAGATCCATTTCACTCACAATGGTAAAAATTTAATGCTTATAAACCAAGTAATAATTTACATAGTATGGGAAACATTCCATCTAATAATTTGCTAGTTTATTATTTATAGGGTTATATAAACTGCATTTTGCGTTAAATCTGAACAACTGTTGCCTCCAGCCTGAAGGTCAATTATGGAAATGGACGGAGGATGATAGTTTAGAGCCTTAGAGGATAATCAGTCTAAACTTCTGCTCTAAGGATGACATTTGCATTAGCATGGAACTTGAATGATAGCATTTGGATCTCTTATAATGCAACATTTTCTTCTGTTTAGGTTTGCTGAAAATGTATGTGGTATCCATTCTTAAAAGTAGGAGTCCCGAATATCAGCTTCCATTTGCTTTTGGGTAATAGTACGTGATATTAGTTACAGCAGGATATATACTACTCCCCTGTTTCTATTTGTAGGGCTAAAAAGGTTCATATGTATATGGACTAAGTCATTACTGCCAAAACGATTACATGCAAAAGTTGAATTTCATGGTTTTCTTTGACTTTGCATGTACTTGATTTCGCTTGAGTAAATCTATTCCTTTCTCTTGATCGGTTGTCCTGTAGTTATTCCAGATGAAATTGGCCTAGTGATCCCATGTCTAAGGTGGATGTAAACCCAGTTTCATGCTAAAGCCATCGCCTTTAATGCATTGCTCACATTGTTCAGTTTTTAGTTCTTGCAGAAATTTTATTTTCAGCTGCTGTTTCTGAGTTTAATGGTCCGGATATTTTTGGTGTGGGTCAGTATGAATTACCATGAATTGAAGCAAACTTTTGTAGATATTCATTTGGAAAACATGGATGGGCTATTAGTAACGAGTTTGGGAATCTGACTAAAGGTACCGGAAAAGTCTTCACCCAACAAAAGTCACTGAGAAAAAAGCCGCAGGAACGGAGCAAGCACCATCCCGTAATCAACCGGCAATGCTAGATTCAATGCTAGTTCTACTTCGAGCCAGGTCTTATATTCCATATGTGAACCAGGCACATACTCCTGAATTTGAGTTGATTAAATTGTCTGGTAGATATGGATATCTTGGTAATGTAACCTGTAGTTGTACTTTCACCACTCTGTGGTGGTTGGTGGCTGGGTCCTAATATGGGGCTTCCTTTTTGCTCTGTCTTTTGTTTTTGCTGTGTGAGCGCCCTCATTTTGTAAATTCTTTTGCCTTTTTGGTTGATTAAATTGACTTGGCAAAAAAATTAAACACTACTAGAGCAATTATGAATACAGTATACAGAAGAAGAATCACAGCCAATTTAAATTATTAAAGCAGGTGGGACTCCACCTTTATGTACTCAGACCAACCTCCATCACCAGGAGTAAATGTTCTTGTGGTGAAGGAGATCTTGTAGGATAGCTTTGAGCAAAGCTGCAACTCCACTATAACACACAGGTGCAATATCCATACCTCAAGTCATGTTTTTCAAAAAGAGGTGAATATGCAATTATGTATTCATCTGTTTCCTAATCAGTAAAGTAAAAAATATGAACATGCACATTCTTGCTGAAACAACTAATCACATTTAAAGGCATAGGGAAATGTTGAATATTACACTTAAAATGAAAACCACAAGTGCAATAATTCAGCAGTAGAATAATTTCTTCAAAAATCTATCTTAAACTCTTACCCAAGTAACTATTAGACAAGAGCTACCTATATTGACAACCAAAGTTCAACAACCCATTATGCTTAGTATTTTTCTCATATAAAACTCAACCACCACATCAAACATCATCAACCATTGCCGCCATGTCTTGCTCTTCAAGATCGACACCGTCTTGTGCATGTTCGTCTTGAGGATCAGCAATACCTTCCAATACAGCAGGATGAGGAATATAAGCCAGGTACTTAACTACACGATGTGTGGGTACCGTGTTGTGAATCCTCATCAATGTAAACTCGAACCTCTCCAAATGAGAAACAGCAGAAGATCTTACTTTCATAATCAAAGTATAGAGAGGTTGCGGCCCTTCACGGTCAATCTCTGGGGTAATAAGTGGTGATGCTGCGAGAAATTGCTTAAGACGTGGTTGCCAACCTCCAATGTCATATACAATAGTATCATAACTTCGTGGCCTAAAAGTCGTAGGACTCAACACCAGAACACCAGGCATAACATCTGGTGCCAGCAACACAGTATCACGAATGGTAAAGAAGAAGGGATGCAGTAAAACACCCAAAACCGTGTGGTTAGCAATTATATTAGCATTGCCTACATAGTGGAGCACACCATTGGCTAGGGCTGCAAATACAAATTAATATTCAAAATTTTAAATGTTGTAATAGTGAAATAGATCTGATTACCCAATCAAAACTTTCAAACAAATAAACAATTTCAAGATCAGCTAATTTACAGAAAAAAAAAATTAAACAAAAACAACCTTCTTAGAACAGCGTTAATCTTATTAGTATAAAATAGCAAAAAATATTAACGAAAATGAACCCAATGGTAGATGATTTGGGTCTTTTTTAAACTACAATATACTTGAAGTTCATTCACAATGACTATAAATTTCAAAATATAAAGAGAATCTCAAAATATAAAGAGAATAATAAGTTTACCTCCTAAAGTTTGATAACCATGAAATCGATGCTGTCTCAATAATGCCCCAAGGTTAGCGCCAACTAAAGGTTGAATACTAACATCAGCTGCAACTGGAAGTTCCATTAATGAAGAAGAAGGTTAAACTTCGGTGCCGTTTGAAAAGGGGGAAAAAGATGAGAGGAGAGAATACAGAAACAAACGAAGAGTTTTTAGGGCTTCTTTTCAGCAAGTTAGGTACTTTAAGTATGAAATGATTTTTTTTTTTTTTTTTTTTTTTGCGTACGGATTTTCTATTACTAGAATTATATAATGGAAATTCTTACTTGACATGTTAAAGAAAAGAAAAATATGGAATGATTATTGTAATTTTTGAATTTTTCACTTGAATTTTCTCTTGGCATCATCATCACAAATTTGATGGATTTGACGCATTCGATGTATGATTTCTTCAATCATTGCAGAGATATACCATGGAGCTTCCTTTGGAGTTTTAATGGCGTGCACAAGATTTTCGAGTCCGTCTGAATATGACTTTAGTCCAATTTCTTTCATTTGGCCGCTCTTGGTTGCTATCATCGCGCCTGATTTCCGCCGCTAGCGCCGTGGTTATACCTGAGGTTGTGCAATAGCCAAAACCGTTATGCGCGCTGAGTTCCATGAATCTCGCTCCCGCTTATTCTGTTGCCTCTGTCGCTCCATCGGCATTTATTTTAAACCACCGATGTTGGGATACTCCAACCCACTTGAATGGTTGTAAAAGATTTTGTTGTGTTTGTTGTCAATCTGCAAGGAAGCTCCTCGGGAGAACGGAGGGGAGGTCACTTTTGCCCATTCAAATTCATGTTGTTGTGCGAAGATCTTGCTGGGATGTCGTCATGGGTGGAGTGTCCGATTGAATACTAGCTCATTTAAGCTGTCCATAGACCACAAGAGGAAACAACAAAGTGTGATAGAAGAGGCATTAGCTCGAGTGCCCGGCAGTAATTGAGAAATGGTTGTTTGGTGGTTTATGACAATTGTTTGTTGGTTACCTTGGGGTTGGAGTTGTTGATATGCGGTTAGAGAGGGTGTTCCCAAAATAGACATAGCTAACCGGACAATGAATCAGCATGTGATTGGTTGTTTCAGCCTTCGAGTTGCAACGGCGGCAGGTTGGAAGTGGAGAGATTGATGATGGAGTAGAGAGAAGGTTGGCAAAACCTTCATTTATAGCTTTCCACAAGAAAAGTTGTATTTTTGGCGGACACGGTAAGGTCCATAAGAATTTCGTGTTTGGAAGGGGCTGAGGTGAGGTTGTGGGAGAGAGTTGTTTTCTTCTTTGGATTAGACAAACTGCACTTGATTGTGGTGTACTTACCGTGATTTAGAGCGGGCCAAATAATTTTGTCTCCGAGATGTTGTTAAGGGAAGGTGAATATTTATAATATGTTGAAGTGTGGCAGCGATGTTTAGGATGATCGTGATTCCAGGTTGTGAGATATGGGGTCGACACTCACGACATATTGAATAGGATCGCATGGATTGGATCAAGGTTTTGAAAGTAGAGGTATCCAATTAGTTTGGATAAGGGTATCTAAACCATTTCCTATTTGGTGAAATATATGCTTTTTGATAGTTAGTATGAGAGATGCCATTTGTTTCCATTGCGGGCTTGCGGTACTAGGTATTGAAATTGTACTTTGCATTATAGTCAATGGTGGAGGTATTTCGTCAAGAGGCTTGAAGCAAATGGAATGTGGCTGGTGTTGAATGTTCCAAATTTTTTTTCATGAAAAGAGCTTTATTTTGATGACTACTTTTCCTGATGCCCAACCTCCCTCCGCTATTGGCTTGTTTAGCTTGTTCCATCCTAATGGGTGAAGTTTTCGGATCAAGAATCATGACCCTTAAAATTTGATGATCAGAAACAGTTCTTTCATACAAAAATAAATAAATAAAAAAGACGATTTATTCGTTAATTAACTTGATTAATTTAAAAAGAAAAAACAAAAGAAAAATAAACAAAAGGGGGGCCATTGTTGGCTTGGCTTAGGCCCGTTCCTATGGCTAAACCCTCCATTTGCCATGCCAGCTGGCCTGGCAAACTGGCCGAGCCACTATGGGAAATAAGTTAAACGATTGAGTCTCCACTGAGCGGTCGAGACTCGACCGCTTGGTGTTGTTTACACTGTCAGCAGTATAGTCTCAAACGTTCACGGTCGGTGCTCCACCGGCTATAAATACCACCATTCCATTCAGTTTTTAATTCACAATTTTTTTTCCTCTTCTTTCTCCCCCTAGAGAGCAGACCAGAGCGATTTCTTAAAAATGAGTAGTAGCAAAACAAATAGACAAAGGAAAAGAAACAGGAAAGAAAAAGGAAAAGTTGTTGCAGATAGTGATGTTGTATGGGTTCAGGATAAATAGCAAGAGTTCGCTAATGTTAGGCAACTGGTTAGAGATGGTGTAACATCTACGCATTTAAGTAACCATCCCGAGCAAGTTCTTTTACCCAAAGTAAGAGGTGGGTGGTCTGAGCTAACCGAAGTTTTTGAGTTACTCCCCAACCTCGCTCAAGAATCCTTGAGAAGATATCTTTGGCAGCGTTTATATTTCATGAAAGGCAAAAACCACATGACTCAAATTGTGCGAGTTCTTTGTGAACGTTGGTGGAACACTTCAAATACATTTTTTTTCAAGGATTTCGAGTGTGGTAAGTTTAATTTCTCCATTCAATAATTTAATTTTTAGTTCAGAAACACTCATTTTAATTTTTAGAGATTCAATTTTTCAGTTTGATACAAATTTTAGTACCACATACAAACTTTAATTTTATGACCATGTTGTTTTTAGGGTTCACACCGTTAGATTCGTATATGTTGATTGGAATTAAAAGTGAGGGTGACATAGTACAATTTAACCAATTAAAGTGGATGTCACAAGGAAGATGGAAAGAATTACTCCCCTTGTACGCAAATGATACTGAAGGAAAACCAGATTCAAGACAGATACACTCATTTGGATTAAGAGTGTCTGGGTTGAAGGCTTTTTTGACCCGTTACGATGGCAAGGGGATAAACAGAGCTGAAGATTATCCCGAGCTTGAACGTATTTTTGTATTATGGATGTTAGGTCAAGTTTTTTTCCCCAATGGTAGCTCAGTGTCATTAATTGGTTTTCTGGAATCTTTAGAAGATTTGACTAAAGCACCAAATTATGACTGGGGTTCTGCAATTTTAGCTGAGCTATACATGTGTCTCAGTGATTGCTTAAGTAAGAAGACAGATAGCTTAAATGGATTTTGGGTCGTAATGGAGGTAAGAACTATTTATTAGATTTATTACCGAGTTGTCAAACTATTGGTGAATGTACTAACACATCAATTTTCGTCAATGTTATTTTTCAGTATTGGTGGTATACTTACTTTACTGTCGCCGAACTTGATCTTCACGATAAACGATTAATTTTTCCAGTCATGTACAAGTACAAAGCTGAGAATTGGGTTGGTCAGATTAATGATGGTCAAAATGTCGCTGCTATGCAAAGGATGCAACAACTGTGCAGAACTAGTCTCAACATTACGTCAATGCCGTAGTCAGTAATTAATGAGTTTCATGAAGCAACGGCACAAAACATGCTACAGATGAGCCTTAAGAGACTCGTGTTTTATAATCCAGTTATTGGTCAGGGTATTTGGTACTACGGAGAAAGACATCTGTTTCATCTACAAGGAAGAAAGGTAAAAGATATCAACCCGTTTCCAACTTCACTAATTTCACATAATGATTGGATAAAGTTGGTAAACAATGGACAACCTTGGGAAGAAGCTGATGATTTGATCCAACAACCAGAAAATGAGTATGATTATTTCAGTTGGTTTCAGAAGGTATGTAAGCTTAATATTGCTACTCAATCACAAAACTTAGGTAGTGTTGACTTTCCAGCAATATGCAATTTGCCACTTACAGATCTTCCATCCCAACCCCCATGATGTGGTTTTGAAGTTGTTATTTGTAAAGTGGTAGTAAAAGTTCGTTCAACTCGGGCTTGTAAAGGTTTGATTTAATAAAATACGAAAAACAAAGAAAATATATATACAAGTTTTGTCACAAATATCGAGAGGTTACTGGGACTCAGAATTTCACTGTTTTTCATATTCAAGTGGTTCAGAAATTAATCCTCGGCGATTATAGATCAACACAAAACGAATATTAACTCTATTCTTTGCCAAAGTAGATTCCATAAAATAGTACTTGTAGATCATAAGCATGGCGCATCAAGAATCCCTAGGACTAAGCATGCTCCATCAAACAAAGTCACAGGTAATTCATAGAAACCTTAATTCAATTAAAATCGGTGCAAAAAGTAAATAAAGAATTAACTAAATTACCACATGGATGAAATACAACTTCCTCTGTTGTCCCAGTGTTGGGGTTTAGCTCCTCATATTATTCACGTGTTCATAGCTCAAATAGGTGAAAAACAAGAGAAAACTAATAAAGCAGACAGTTTGCAACGCTGAAAAGGCGTTACAAACAGACTATTACAGAAGAAATAAGACTTCCCTTTAAAAGATACTTTTGTTCTGCTGTTGAATAGCGATAGTTCTCTCATGACGGTTCCTTGTGCGTCTTATGTTCTTCGTGTTCTTGGTATTGCAGCAGCAGAAAAGCTTTCCTGCAACTTTTGATTTATGCTCTGTAACTGCTCCCAATCCTCCGTATCAACCCCCAAAGTCTCGATCCCCTGCTGGAACTTTTACGACTGATATTTATACATATCAGCGTCCAAAGATTCCTTCAAATCTTCACCTTTTCCTTCGACCTGAAGTCACGGGATTTCTTCCCTGTTTTACCAAAAGTCCGTGTAAGCTTCCTTATTTTTCTCGATTCGAAAGCCCTACTGCTCCTATCTTGTCGCAACAGACCTACCACAGTCCATTCCCGTGACAAACTCCAATCAAAACTCGGCTTTAATCTTTCCCAGAAAGCCCGACAAAACTATCCTCCCCTGTTTTCTTTAAACGAAAGATTTGTCCCAAGTTAATCCAAGCTAGTGGACCTACAAACCCTGTTAAGTCAAAACATGCCCAAAGCAAATGATTTCCGAGATTAAATCTCGAGAAAACACTTCCAAAATCCGCTCAAAAGTTTACGCCGGTGAGACAATTGGTTTCCCTGTTTCATCACCAAACTTGATATCCAACCCAATTTGATCGATTCCGGAAAACATATCATTCCTGTTTAGTCCAATACAATCTTCCCAAGAAGTTTCAACGATTGAATCAGCCTAAAACACGTCCAAATCCCAACCCTAAATTCTGCCAGTGAGTGAACTTGTTTTCCCGCCAAATTGTGATTTTGAATTTGGAAGATGACCTCCCTTTATCCGTCTGTGGGGTGCCTTTAATACTTGGGGTGTAAATAGCAATTAGGGTACCCCTTATCAGTGAAGTACCCCTTAGTAATTAGGTTACCCCTTATCCAAACTGAGAGTCTGAATAGTAATTTTCTCCCACGAGCACAAATACCACTTTTCGAGCCAATTTTTCCGCACATGTTTATTTCTCCAAAAACACCTACAAAGACACAAAAAGCCATAATAAATACAAAATCGAGCACTAACAAAATATATAATTGAGATTAAATCAGACACAAAAATGTGTCTATCACCCCACCACCGACGGGCGAACCATATACATACCCTAGTACGCAAATGTGGTCGTCAAGTATGCCTTCAATACCTTGGGAAGTCAGGACTTTATCACCAACTGGAGATGTTGTTACAGTTCCACTTACTAGTGAAGGTTTGCAGCAAAGCTATCCATACTATGGTGTGATGGCATCACCAGAAGAGTTTCAGGATCGGTGTAACAATTATGATCTTTTTATCAATCAATTCTAGAATTTTCACTTGAGGCAGATGCAAGAATTGAGGGAGAGTTTGAGTTATGAATTGCCCGAGATTCCGGTAGCATCAAGTTCTCAAATGCCTGGTGGAAGTGGAAGTCGTGGGAGTCGTGGAGGTCGTAGAAGTCGGCAACGCACTTCAGCTATGATGGAAGAGAGTATGGTGGAGGAAACTCAGATACCACCAACAACAACAAACTTGGGGACGAATTTTCAGTCTCCACTTGGTTTCATTCCCCAAGGTCCTGTACTTACTCCTGATGGTGGACACGTTAATTTGGATGCATTTAGGAAATCTGTAATTTATACCCCAACAAGTTCAACATTTCACCTATTTCAACCACCTCCTCCAATGGCTCTGGTACCATTTCAAGGTTATGACTCACCTGATGCTACTCAACCACCATCTCAGAGTCCAAATAATGAGTTTTCACAAGATCCAACTGGCTTAGGGGATTAAATAATGAGTTTTCACAAGATCCAACTGGCTTAGGGGATTATGTATTTGGTGGTAATCGTTAGTATGAGAGTTTTGTTAGTTGTTTGTTTAAATCGTTAATGTAATTGCACTTTTGTTTGATAAATAATAATCTTCGTTTAAAGTTTTCTACATATGTTAAAATTAAGAACTTAGAATTGAAAACCTAGATTAAATTGGGGCAAAACTTTTAAGATATTATAACAACTTGCATATCGGAATTCCTCTCCGTTGTTAAGGAGACACTTTTCACGACATCTTTGATCAATCTCCAGAAGGGTTTCACCACTTCTCATGTTTCGAGCCTCTTCCCTTATCATACCAATATATTTGTTAACATTCTTGGAAATTATGGAGAACCGAGCACCCAACACCATCGAATTGCGATTGTAGATGTTCGTTGTTTCTTCTTCAAATTTCATTAAAACGCGTTCCCAAAACCGAATAAGCCGTAATGCACCATCAATGACTGGATGATTAGTGTAGAAAACATAATTCCTGCAGATGCATTCATCTTCAAACGTGCTAAAATTGCGTTGTTGTGCAACTCTCCAACTATTTGCTCTTCTTAATTCATTTTGCACACTAGCTCGAAGTGCAACTCTTTGATTTTCGGCCGCATGTTCCTCTTCTATGAATTGAGCCATAGACATGTTTTGAGCCATTGGAAAATCTAAGAAAATAGGAAGAAGGTGTGAGTTAAAATGGTAGAGGAATGTGGTATTTATAAGGGGGAAATATTTATGGCCGTTGGATCAGATTCTAATCAGCGTTGGAAACTAGATCGATCGGTCTTATAAAAGCTGGTAGCGCTGGAGTGAAGACCTAGCGGCGTAGACTTGACCGAGGGGTCGAGACTCGACCGCTCGGTGGAAACTTGACCTGGCCTGGCTAAGTGGCAAAGTTTTCCCCATCCATAGTGGGTGCTTAAATGGCAAACTCTTTAGTTTGCCACACCCATATGAAGGGGCCTTAGGATTAAAATGCCTGGCTAATTGAGCATATGCGTTTTATTTATGGCTATGAGCTAGTAAACTCACCAGTTTGCTAGTTTTGCACCCATTATGAGGCTGGCAAACTAGCAAAAAGTCTTTGCCGATTGGTGGAGTATCGATCGTTCGATTTAAATTTTACCGAGCGGTCAAGACTCGACCGCTCAATATATCCCATCCAGCGGTCCGAAATTGGTCACCCTATAAATATCCAATTTCAATTTCATTTCAGCTCACACCTTCACTCCAATTTTCATACTTTTACTATACAAATTCAATAGGGTCGTGGATTTTCCTTAGCTGAAAATGAATGCATTTGCATGAATTATTTTTTGTTACACTGGACAGTATCAATCGTGCACAACAACAAATCATTCTTTGGAAAAACATATTTTAGAGATTTCAAGAAAAAACATTGAATCTCAATAATCGAGATGCAAATCAGTTGTTTGGTCGCTTCCAGCTAATCAATAAGGATGTAAACCTTTTTTTTCCTTGCTTATGCTAAGCAATCGAAACCGAAGAAATGGTGAAAACGACGTTGATGTGGAGCAAAGGTGTCGGGCATAATAGTGCAACAGAAACAGAAAAGATTTTCAATTCGAAAATTGTTATCAAATCTTGAAAGTGTTGTCCAAACGTGATGCATTTAATTAAGTTAAGTGAAGTAAGTTGTAAGCATTTTGTTAAGTTAAGTTCATTATAATTTTAAGATATCATTATGTTAACTAATAAATTAAAAATAACATCAATTTTCAACGTTACTTCTTATTCATAAATCTATTTTCAAATTAATTTACATTAGTTAATTAACATTAATGCGCGTTTCATATATCTAGAATCTAATAAGATATAAACTAGACAATCGTAACTTAAAATAAAGAATTAAAAAAAAAAATCAGGGACAATGTTCTTCATCTTGTTTATCTTCTTCATTTCACATAAATTTCAATCAATGTGCTAATGAACCGAGTTTCCTTTGTTTATCTTCTTCTTTGCCTTGAACTCTTCTTTGTATGTTCTGAGGTTTGATTTGGTTAATATCCAATGTTTGTAGACTTTTTTGCTTTTTACGTATTTCTTTATAACTGTTACATATATCTTACTAACAATGGATTCAAGCACCACTCCAGAAAAATCAAGTTGGGTTGGTAAATCCAGTTGGCTTTCAAATTGTGTCATTTGAATTCTTTTGGGAGAAGTTATAGAGAACAAAAATTATGTAAAAAAATTTGGGTAAATTTTGCGTTTGAATTTCACTTATTAAGTTGAATTTTGTGGTAAAGAAATGGCTGTTGGAGATAGAATACCACCGAAAGATTGATTCGATCGCTCGCGGCCAAGACTTGGTCGCTAGCGGTTTAGTCTCCATCGTTCGATAGAGACTTGATCGCTTAACCTTGTCATCATAGTAGCGCGACCAGTTTGCCTGGCCACCTGGCGTGGCATATGTTTGGGTTTGCCATTCCCCATAGGAACCGGCCTTATCAATTTATTTACCCAACCTAGAAAATGGGATATGGGGCGCAAAAAATGTATAACATAACCAAACTACACTCTACATTAAAATTAATAATCCTACTAAATTAAAATAAATAGAAAAACTAAATCATTTTTATTCACAAAGAACCCATATTTTGGGGGATACCTCTACAAATTGGGGATTTTTTTTTTTTTTTTTTTTTTTGCATTGGGCATGGTTTTTCAATGTTGTATCTCCAATTTTGTGTGGGTATCCCCAACTCCCCACCTTAACAAACTTTAATCAAAAAACTAAAACCTAATAAAAAAAAAAATCCAATATCCATGATAATAAAAACTAAAACCTAACCCAAAAAAACAATTCAATTTTTTTTCCCTTTCAAACAATGATTTCGTGGACTAACAATTCGAGTGGTTGAGTAAAATCTTTTCAATATTTTCCTTATGATAACATTAAATCAATGATTTAACTATGAAATTTTGAAATTTCTTTGTCAGTTCTTTCTGAAAATCAAGCATAATCGGTTGATGTACATCTACCATATATACCGATTATGGTGGATATTTTTCATGTTTGAAGAACATCGACCAGAATCTGTCTATACCATAGGTACACATCAACCGATTCTAAGTTGATGTTATTAGTGTTTGATGAACATCAACCATAATCGGCATACGTATACTTGTTTTATCAACTGATTGTAGAACCTTGTTTAAAATTTTTTGCAAATTAAGAATCGTATCTATCGGTTGTTGAATCTCTCGATTCTTTAACCCTGCACTCATTATTTTGAGAAAGCAGCAATCGTTGGTTACATATGTACCATATAATATGATTGTCGCCACCTAAAAAGACCAATTTTATGGATGTTTTTTAAGCTAGATTATGTCAAGCCTTTGCTATATTGTTGGCTCAAACGACTATTTTTTAAAAAATATATCAGTTGGTCCTTTATGTATATTTAGAGAGGATAACCCATTCTTGTCTACTCTATAAATAGGGGACAAGTCCTTTGTATTAGAATACATTATTATTAATCAATATTGAGATTTCTCAACTATCTCCTACTTTTACTATCAAAATTCTTTATTCACGCCTGCTTACGTGCATTAAGTGGCATCACGAGCTTCGGCTTGATCCTCTTATTCTTTTCATCTAAACTTCCTTTACCCTTTCGTCACCTTTACTTATCGAGATCTCCGCATCTCTTCTTCCAAACCCTATTATCCTTTTTATTTTTCGTTTTCCAAAAAAAAAAAAAAAAAAAAAAACTCGTTCCTTTGTTCTCTCTTGCCCATTCACTAACTAGTCAGCACCCCCAATCGGTCTCTCCACTTATTTTCTACTTCTTGTCTTATTCCATCCACTCCCTTTTTCTTTCCACTGTCAAAGTAGAATTTCTCCCAAAAGCACTAAGTCCAACAATTAATTCCAAAGCCCACTTATCTTTCTCCATCACCATTAATCTAGCCCACTACTCCACCAAGCCTGCAATCACGTCAACTCCCTATGTTTGTTTCCAAAAAAAAAAAACCAAACTTAATTCCATATTCTTCTAAACCAAGCCATTAAGCATTGTTATCATGTTTAATTTCAATTTGATCATGTCAATTTTGATCATGTATTTCGTGAAATTAACGGATTTACAAAAAGAAAATTATTGCCGGCTCGCAAAATTAAAGATTATGTTAGATCAATTGGATTCGTCCCAGAGATCGATACGCTTCATGAGGTTACTCCTCCAAGAATACTGTCCGAAACCAATATTTTCTTCGCCAATAACGGAATCACCGTCAATACCTTCTTTGCAGGTTTCAAAGTTAGTCAAGTTGCTCCCGTTGTTGAAGTTCAAAAACCATCCACAAAGATTTCTCTTTGGTCAAAAATATCAAATAATTACTACTCCAAATTATTACCAATATCGACATCAACTTTTGTGCTCAACGATTTATTATATGGTGTTTTAGTCCACGATCAAGAACTCCATCATTTGCGACTTCATTCAAAGAGATATTTCTTCATCATTCACTATTTCATTGAGAAAAATATTTTTCAAAATGTCAAATCCATCATCATCAATTACAAAGTCAATTGATGTAGTGGAAGAAGAGTTACTCAGGAGAAACAAACGAACTACTTCATCATTATCACCAACCAAATATATTGCTAAGGAGAAAGTTCTAAGAAAAAGAACCAAGTAAATAACTCTAAAAGAACCTACATCATCATCAACTACCAAGTATATTGCTACTGTGAAAGAAGGGATACAAAATAGAAATAAACAAATTAAAAACCAAATCAAACTTGGGAACATACAAAATGATATTGACAGAGATATCGAATGGGTTAAAAGAAATTATATTGTCAAGGATCTTCCTTAAGAACATCGATAGGAGAGTATATTTTGGGATCATGTTGCAACAGGTCCTTTCTTTCCCAAGTGTGACACTAAGTACAGAAAACCACGCCCATATTACGGACCATAGTACATCTCTTCAAGGATCATTAATGTTAAGAAATTGTGCTACAAGTACAACTAGTTTCTCGCAAGGCACATAGGGGATATATTTGCGGCACATGTTGCATACAACAAACAGGGAGGAGAGTCATTTTATCATTTCAAAATTGCATTGATAGTTGAATCTCGCACTAGGAAATAAATAGAATTTCATTTTATGCAATCACAAGATTAATATGGTAGTCTAATGGCATGTTAGTTTATTGTCTTAATGTACTAATGTAAGCACGTTTTAATTTTAATGGTTTATGTAAGTAAAATGTTAAGTTTTTCATTTTGTATCTCTATCACCTTTCTCTAAATGGTCTACAATCGGCATTTGTTAAACGACACATAATCTGATTCTGACATTAAAAAGTTGGTCATTTTTCTGTAACCTATTTCAACCATAATCGGCCTTTATGGACTTCCGCATGGACCGATTCTGAATAAATTTCCAGGAAAATCATTTCCGAGTCGATATATAGGGACGTCAACATAAGCCGATTTATCTTTGCAATCAAAATCGGGATACGTTTGATGTCATATAAGCTGATTCTGAAAATCTTCCAGAAAATTAGTTTCAGTATTGGTCTTTAAGGACATAAACATAAGCCGATTCTCATGTTCAATTTATGAATTTTCTTTGTAATATTCTTAATGTAACCAAAAAGAAAATCACTTTCATTCATTAAGCTTGCTCAAATTAAAACATAGAAATTCCGAATATCAAAGACATATAAATTCCAAATATCAAAAGGTATTTTGGAGAAATTTGGTTTGGGATCTCACCTTGAGTATCAAGGAAAATATTGAACATTAAGGAATATCATATTAGCACATGTACAAATACTATGTCGACATTGTGAACTTTCCATGTTAACCAAAACATATTTTGATGTCTGTGCAAACCCTAAAGTAATAGACAAATCAAAAATACGTTTTATAAATAGTTAACCTAATAGGGATCGGCATTGTTATGGATCCGCAAGTAAGGGATCAGTCTTGCTATAGATCCACAGGTACAGATCGGTCCTGCTATTGATCCTTGGGACCGGTCCTAGTGTTATGTCGTGTTTACGAAGTTCAAAAGATAAATGTTATCCTTCCTAATCCGATATACCAAATTTATGTGAAACAGTACTAGCATATACTTCCTTGACTCTTTGATCATAATAGAATGATCAAGTCACAAATACTAGAGATTTATAAATATAACTTCGTATATTATGTTTTCAATATAAACGACTTGAAAGAAACGTATATAGAAATGGAAACAAGTCAAGTATATATTACTAACCTCGAACAAAAGGATGATGTGTACGTTGATGTTGATACGTATTCAGGTGCTTCATAGTAACATGATTCTGTCTCAACATTTCTAATGTTCCTAGTCTAAGCTAATGAAGTTTACTCTAATAATCTAATCAAGCAAACTCGAGTTTTGGAGCTAAAATATGTGAAAAGACGAGGGTAACCAAATACACCGCAATCTTTTAAAAATCGACCTATAAGTCTGATACCAAGTGTAATCGTCTATGGAAAAATTCGAGACAATACAAAAACTATGGTATACACTTTGTGTGATCGTCTATGGATATGATATCGAGACAATACGACAACAAAGTGTTCACTTGATATTAGGTACGGTATAAAACCGAAACACTACAGGATCAATATCAAGTGACTTGGATTAACGTACGTGTGTAATTTACTTAATTATAATAACAATTATAATGCGAAAATAAAGTAAATGCCACAACAAAATTTTGTTAACGAGGAAACCGCAAATGCAGGAAAACCCCGGGGACCTAGTCCAGTTTTGAATACTCTCAGTATTAAGCCTCTATACAAAATCTAACACCAACTTCGTATAGTTGATACCAAGTAGACCACCCCTAGCTACTTAGTTTCCTAAGTATCCCTGCGCCTTCGACTTCTAGAGTCACACACGTGAACCACCGATCCTTTTGATCGTATTCCAAACAGTAAAGGATAAAGCTGTTTGGTAACCACTCTATTCAATGTTGGTGATAAGATATTATGAGTCATTGACAAAGGCTCTTCCGTTTAATCTAATAAACTCCTTTGTCTGGTTAGATCAATCTAAATTTTGATTACCGAAATAACCAAATTCTTGATTTGCAATCAATCGATATAGAACTTAAAGAGCAACTATAAAATAATGCCGATCTCATGCAACTATCCAATCAAGTCTATCAAAGATAAACAATATTCTAGTTGGATCATATACGATCAAGGTTTGTGCACTAAATTCACAAGATACGAAAACTAATAAGAAAATCTTCGTTGTCTTCAAATCTTCGTTTGTCTTCAATAATAGCCTACACAACACAACTTGAATCCTACTGTGATCAATCACACAAAAAACGAAGCATGTTAACAATAGATTATCACAAGATGTCTTTAGATCCGAACATGGTTCTAAATATCCCGTCTATACTTTGATATAAATTAAGTGAGACTTATATCCAAAGAGAAGGTTCTCAAGAATAAACAAACTAGGTGCAATCAAAGTTTCAATAACCGCTATTCAATAAATCAATAACCGAAAACTAAAATAACAATGTGATTATCTAGCTTCCCACCAACGGTACATGAAGAGCTTCTTGATCCTGCAGAAGTCTTTAAACGAGGGTCGTAAGAGATTTCGCCTAATTAGGGTATATTCCTCTCCAGATTGACGGCTCCAACAGAAACAACATGAATGAAGTTTGCCTGGCTCTTAGATAGTTTGCAAAAAATGCAAACTCAAGTATTTATAGACCAAGGTTGTTTGGACAACAAGGAAATTCCAAAACCGAAAATATTCTCAAGATATTCATTAAAGTACCTAATTTCGGTTTTCCTATTTCCAATTAATTACCAAACCATATTTCCGAACACTCCCTTAGAAAACTTCTATTAGTAGTTTAGCACATTAACTAATAATATTTTCCAGAGGATATGCTTTAATTGCTGGTAATTAAAACATATATTATGAAAATCATACTTATATGTTTTTCAATATTTCGGTTTGGGATCACCTTGAGTATTAAGGGATATCTTTGAACAATTAATTATAAGAGTTATGTATATGTTCAAATAATGTCGACATCTATAAGTTTCTTAGCAATCCCTAATTCCAAGCTTCACACAAAACATAAAGAGATATGTGAATATTGGAAGCTCGGTTTCGCTCCTTGGGATCAGTTCCACCATGACTCACAATGTAAGTTGTGATCGGTTATACCATGCTTCCAAAACTAGATTGTAACCCATTACACCTTGCTTCCCAGAGGTATCTTGTGATCGGTTACACTTACTTCCCGAGTTATAGCTTGTGATCGATTACACCTTGGTTCCCAAAGTAGCTTGTGACCGATTACAACTAACTTCCCAAATTAGCTTGTGATCGATTACACACCTTACTTCCAAGGGTAGCTTGTAACCGATTACAACTAATTTTCCAAGGTAGCTTGTGATAGGTTACACCTTAATTCACAAAGTAACTTGTGACCGATTACAACATGTTACACAGTATAGGCTATGACCAGTTATACCTCAATTCTCGACATAAGTTAAGATAGGTTCTACCTTATCATCTTGCATTGGTAATCCAAAAGATATTCAATGAAGAACCGGCCAATCATGATTTCCCTTGCGATTATGAAGCAAGTTCATACATAGTTTTCTAGGATGAAATCACACCTATATCTTACACATAATCAAGTAACTAATACAAAGATTTTGTTGATGTCGTGTTTACGAAGTTCCAAAAGACAAGCGTTTATACTTCATAATTCAATAAATTCCTTGACACTTTGATCAAAATGATATGACCAAGTCTAACCACTAGAGTATTATATATATACATCTTCGCATTTATGTTTTCAATATAATACGACTTGAAAGATACGTTAGGAATGGAAACAAGAAGTCAATATTACTAACATCAAGTGGAAGGATGATGTCTTCGTTGTAGTCGTTACTTCTTTTCATTCTTCAGGTCTACGGAGTAATACTTGTACGTCTCAACATTCCTATACTTTCTAGTCTAACCTAAACGAAGTTGATTCTAGTATTTAATCAAGCGACTCTAGATGAGTTTTGATACTAAAATATGACAACCAAACTTGATCACATACCAACGCTTGGTGGGTTCAACCGAGTTATGCTCTAACAATATGACAACCAACCTTGATATACCAATTCTTACTGGGTTCACCGAGTAATGCTCTAACAATTTTTCCATAACAAAGTTATCCCACCAAATAGGCCTAGAGAAGATTGTAACCAGAAATTTGGAAATTCAAAATTTATAATGTAAGAGTTTGAAAAAGTGGGGGTATAACAACCTCACCCAATATTTCGCTTACCAATCTGTATGGACTAACTCCAATATACTTTTAAGATAATCAACTAGACAGTCAGACTCAATCTTAATAAGAAGTATATCAAAGAGTTACTCGATTCAATCCTCACTCAAACAAATAGAAATCTGCGAGTCTGATTGAATACAAGAGAAATTAACTTGAACGGTACCAAAGACCAATGTTCAAGTATCAATCAATTTCAATCAACAACCAAAGGTTGGATTTACTAATTGATCGATTCAACAAACAACCTGTGATATTTCAATTATATAACAAAATATAATGCGGAAAAGAAATAACACAGACACCAGAAGTTTTGTTAATGAGGAACCGCAAATGCGAAAAAACCCCCGGACCTAGTCCAGATTGAACACATACTGTATTAAGCCGCTACAGACACTATCCTACTACAAACTAACTTCGGTATGGACTGTAGTTGAACCCCAATCAATCTCACACTGATCCAAAGTACAATTGCGCTCATTACGTCTCTAATCCCAGCAGGATACTACGCACTTGATTCCCTTAGTTGATCTCACCCACAACTAAAAGTTGTTACGACCCAAAGTCGAAGACTTTAATAAAAAAATATGTATCACACAGAAAAGTCTACAAGAATAGAAAAATCTGTCTCCCACAAAAATACCTACGAGTTTTTTTTCTGTCTTTTGATAAATCAAGGTGAACAGGAACCAATTGATATAACAGACTTATATTCTCAAAGAACAGCCTAGAAATATCGATCACCTCACAATAATCTTAATCGACTAGCGAAACAAGATATTATGGAATCACAAACGATGAGGCGAAGATGTTTGTGACTACTTTTCTATCTTTCCTATCAGAGAAATTAATCTCGAGCCAATTTTACAATTGTACTCAATACGATATAAACAACAAGATCAGATCACGCAACTACAAAGAAAATAGTTGGGTCTGGCTTCACAATCCCAATGAAGTTTTCAAGTCGTTAACCTACATGGTCTCTGTAGAAACCTAAGGTTAAAGGAGAATCGACTCTAGCTTATTCAACTAGTATCACACATGAGGTGTATGGATTAGGTTTCCCAGTTGCTAGAGTTCTCCTTTATATAGTCTCCAAATCAGGGTTTGCAATCTAAGTTACCTTGGTAACAAAGCATTCAATATTCACCGTTAGATGAAAACCTGATTAGATTCAAGCTAATATCTTTCAACCGTTAGCTCGAACTTAGATTTTTATACACAAATGAAATGCACGTTCATTTAGGTTTGTGTAACCGTACCTAAATGTGTACACCTAGTTGGTTCAATAGTAGTTAACCAATGATTAGCCATATGAGCACTTTCTTATCAACCTTATTCATCTTCACCATAACTAGTTCAAATGACTCAAATGAACTAGTTAGAGAGTTGTTCAATTGCTTAGATCTCATAGAAGTATATAAGACACAATGGAAGTGTTGATGGTGGTTTTTAGACAAAGGGTAAAATCGTGAAACCACGAATAACCTAATGTCACCGGTGATACATTTATTAGAACATTCAATGCATGTAGTCAGTAATTAATAGGGGGTATTTTTTCAAATTAGGGTTACAACGAACAAAACCCTAATTCCCCTCCGTGCCAATGGCAAATCATGCCACCACACCTAGCCCAAGCTAGCGCCATGCCAAACGCACTCGCCTTGGCCCTAGCTATGCTAGTCACACCAAACGCGCCAAAGAATGCCAACCATGCTAGCCGCACCTCCGTGCCAATGGCAAATCATGCCAGCCACACCTAGCCCAAGCTAGCCGAACATCCGTGGCAATGGCAAATCATGCCATCCACACCTAGCCCAAGCTAGCAGCGCCATGCCAAACACACTCTGCCATGGCCTAGCTATGCTAGTCACACCAAATGCACCAAAGCATGCCAACCATGCTAGCCGCACCTCCATGCCAATGGCAAATCATGTCAGCCACACCTAGCCCAAGCTAGCCGCGCCATGCCAAACGCACTCGCCTTGGCCCTAGCTACGCTGGTCACGCCACGCCAAGCCAAACACCCTTACCTTGGCCCTAGCCACGCCATGCCAAAGTAGCGCTCGCGCCTAGGCTTGCAAACCGTGCAACCTAGGCCAAATTGGCCACGCATGCCATTGGCACATGCCAACACGCATCGCTGGTAGCTTTTCTCACCAGGAAGTGGCCCTAATGGCCGAGCATGCCATTGGCACATGCCAACACGCTCGCTAGTAGCTTTTCTTACCAAGCCGTGGCCCTAATGGCCGAGCATGCCATTGGCACATGCCAACACACATCGCTGGTAGCTTTTCACACCAGGACGTGGCCCTAATGGCCGAGCATGCCATTGGCACATGCCAACACGCTCGCTGGTAGCTTTCCTTACCAAGCCGTGGCCCTAATGGCCGAGCATGCCATTGGCACATGCCAACACGCATCGCTGGTAGCTTTTCTTACCAGGACGTGGCCCTAATGGCCGAGCATGCCATTGGCACATGCCAACACGCATCGCTGGTAGCTTTTCTTACCAGGTCGTGGCCCTAATGGCCGAGCATGCCATTGGCACATGCCAACACGCTCGTTGGTAGCTTTTCTTACCAGGACGTGGCCCTAATGGCCGATCATGCCATTGGCACATGCCAACACGCTCGTTGGTAGCTTTTCTTACCAAGCCGTGGTCCTAATGGCCGAGCATGACATTGGCACATGCCAACACGCTCGCTGGTAGATTTTCTTACCAAGCCGTGGCCCTAATGGCCGAGCATGCCATTGGCACATGCCAACACGCATCGCCGGTAGATTTTCTTACCAGGCCGTGGCCCTAATGGCCGAGCATGCCATTGGCACATGCCAACACGCTCGCTGGTAGCTTTTCTTACCAGGCCGCGGCCCTAATGGCCGAGCATGCCATCGGCACATGCCAACACGCTCGCTGGTAGCTTTCATTACCTAGTCGTGGCCTTAATGGCCCTGCGTGCCATTGACACATGCCAAACATGCACGCTGGTAGCCCAACTTGCAAGCCGTGCAACCTAGGCCAACTTGTCCGTACGCGCCATTGGCACATGCCAAAACCCACGCTGGTAGCCTAACTTGCAAACCGTGCAACCTACCACCAAGGCATTCCGCACATGCCATTGGCACATGCCGCACACGCACCTAGCAGCTCTGGCATTGCCACTTACACTCAACGTGCAACCTACCACCATGCCATTGGCACATGCCACACACGCCACTAGCAGCTCTGGCATTGCCACTTGCGCTCGAGGTGCAACCCGCAACAAAGGCATTCCGCACATGCCATTGGCACATGCCACACGCGCCCCTAGCAGCGCCACTTGCACTCAAGGTGCAACCAACACTCGAGACATCAACACAAACTGGGGGATGCTTTCCAAGGTCTTGGTTTGGCGGTCACAACATGCAGCGTACACTACGCTCACATTAAGAAAGCGTGAATAGGAATAAAGTGGTCAAATAAATGAGGAAATAATGGTGAAAACGTTTTCACCCATAAACACCATGCGGTTACCACCTCCTCCCATTATTTCACCCTTTACTCTCTTCCTTCATGAGGCCAGGGTACGTTTCAATCTTGACTTGTATAAATAGGTCTTACCTATTTCCACCAGACAACAAGTCTCGGTCATGAGAAAAATACAACACTCTCAGAAAAGGCAACTTTGCAAGCTCTCCAAAAAGCTTTCATCTCTTGCAAGCTTCCTAAGCTTTCACTTTCTGATACAAGTCGAGACACTACTCTCCCAGAATTATTCTGGTCTTAACACCTTTCTTTGCTTCCCTCCCCAAATCAACCCTTCTCCTCCACTTTGTGACCGAAGCAAGTCTGGAACGGCCATTTCTTGGTTTAGGCCGGACTTGTACAAATTGATCTTTCGAATCTAGAAAGTGCTCACGTGCAGCACATTTGTTTAGGGTTTAAACCAGTTTCTCACTCACCTACCGAATTTACCAAAATCGGCGGAAACTATTTTTACCCATAAACAATTGGCGACCACAGCGGGAGGATTGATATATCGGCTACAATGTCAGACTCTCGATCTCATTCTTCGACCCAGATGTCAAGATGGTAGGGGAAGGAGACTCAATCCGACTCAACTGTCAGACAACCCGGTTACCAGTTGTAAAAACTACACCGAAAACCTGGGACTCGTGAAGATGCTACCAAAGAATTGGGGACTTGCGACTCAATCCGACTCAATCGCCGACAACCCGGTTACTTGTAAAAACTACACCGAAAACCGGGGACTCGCCAAGATGCTACTGATTGGGGACTTGTCGGCGATGCTACCAAGAAAGCCGCCTTTTTACATGGAGAGGGGCGTGTTCGCAAAAACCTATGAAGTGAGTAAATTTAGACTGGGCAAGATATACGATCTGTTTTTAGGTTCTTAATAAAACCGTCATACTAATGAGTCTTGTGCCTATTGCTAGCACACACTTTCATAAAAGCCATATTCCTTTCACAAAACATAATCGAGTTATATTATCAAAACCATTCATCCCAAAATAATCCAATATCCTCAAAAGCTACCACTCCTATCAAAACCGTCGAACTTTGAACCGGACATCCAATATGTTTTTCAAAAAAAAAAAAAAAGAAGAAGAACCTAAATGAAAGTTTAA
>JAJJWW010005370.1:106362-235014 GCA_023531295.1 Papaver armeniacum | reverse complement strand
AATCTCGCCCGAGAATTGATGTTAGTTGCAATTGGCTTGAGATGTTTCATTTTATGTGTTACGTTGTTTATGTGTTTAATGCTTTTTAGTTTATTTCCTTACTATTAATATGAAGGCCATTATGGGTCGGTTTGTTTGCTTAAAACCTTGTGGTGGCTCGTTAACATAATACAATACCGT
Organism: Papaver armeniacum; assembly: GCA_023531295.1. Taxonomy (NCBI): domain Eukaryota; kingdom Viridiplantae; phylum Streptophyta; class Magnoliopsida; order Ranunculales; family Papaveraceae; genus Papaver; species Papaver armeniacum. Next base: position 234,834 of record JAJJWW010005370.1, on the reverse strand, counting down.
CACAATTGAGTGTCAAGATAGTGTTCCTGCTCAATGTAGCAAGACAAAGGTTAGAAGCGTTAAATGTAGCATGTATGTGGTGTCGGAATTTGGAGGCTTGTTACCTTTTATAATTAAAAAAAAAAAAAAACTAACTCTAACTCCTTATTCTTCTCCATTGTAATCGCCGCACCAATTATCCCCCATTGTAACCAAAGACAAACTTCCTCATTCCATTTATTTGGTTCTTTATTTGACTACACAAACTCCATTACTAAATAAAATGGAAACGGTTCCTTATCTCTATTTTTTTGTTTTCACTTAGCAATTCCAAGAGAACTTGTAGAACCCCTAAACTCCATTATCCGGTTTCATCTTCCAAACCAAACTCATTCAATTCTTCAAACCCAACTAAGAATGGGTCCTCACAAACCTCCCTAAAACCAAAACCTAATCCTCGTGGTAAATCGAAATCGAAGCATCTATTGAACAAGATATAAGTGATGATGAGGAAATAACATAGATGATGAGGTAAGTGATGTCTATGTTTATCAAGCATTCTTAGTGAAATTATAGTGAATTGAAATTGAATTGAGTGAATCGAAATTGAATTGAGTGAATCGAAATTTAATTGAGTGAATTCAACTTCCAATATTGAGTGAATTGAAATTCCTATTTAGTTTATATCCCCTTTTATTGCATGCAAGTTATTAGAAAAACCCCGAAAAATCGTATTGTTCACTAGCCATGCCGGTATTGTTTAACCTAGTTTGTTAAATCTCTGTAGATAATTATCTTAATACCGTCATTGGATTTAATTTACATACGATGCCGGAACTGGTTAACCGGCATGGAACTCATTTAGTATACAATGCCAGGATAATTGATGGCATACTCGTTATGTTCATCGACCATGTCGGTATTTGTTTCCTTATTTTTTAAAATCTCTGTAGACAATTCGCTGTTTACCGGCATGGTATTTAATTTACATAAGATGTCGGAACTGATAAACCGGCGTAAAACTCATTAAGTATACAATTCTGGGATTAGTGCCGGCATACTCGTTATGCTCATTTACCATGCCGGAAATCTGTTTCCTTATTTTTTTAAAACTCATTTTGTTGGTAGGTCAAAAGCTCCAAAAATGAAGAAAGGAAAGGGAAAAGTGTTGATGAAGAAAAACCTAAGTCTTCTCGATCTCGACGTAGTAGATATGATCCGAACGTCAGTAAGCTCACGATCCGGACAATCCCCCGAGGAGGGAGACGAAGCAGCGATGATGCCGCCTGAGAGAATTATGTACCTCATGATGCAGCAGGTGGCTCATCCTCACATGGCTTAGGACAACCTGGAGTTGAAGACGATGACAAAGATGAAAAGAAGCCACCAAAGCACCTCCCAAAACTATATGACATGATTCCACAACGCAGTGATGGCAAACACTGGGGTCAGCCGAGAGATCCCAAACTTTTATTTGACTACAAGGACTCTTGGGCTCGTTGGATCTATTCAACTTATGTAAGACGTTTGATTCTAGTTATTATATTGTTTATTTATGATCAGGTGAATTGAAGTTTGTTTGGTGTGTTTTTATAGGACCACAAGAAAGCCTTCCGTGTTTGCCGCCATCAACAAATGGATACATGGGATTTGGAAGGGGAGTGTCTGGAGGTTCAAGCGGCAGTAAGAGCATCTGGGTTGTATCTAGCGGTAGAATACTATGTGGCCACTGATCAAGTGACGGCAAATTGCTTCTTGGAGAGGTTTTATGCTTCGACACGATACCATGCATTTTCCTTTTGGCGAGATGACCATTATCCATGAAGATGTCCAAAGAATATTGGGTTTAGAGATCCGAGGAAAAGCCGTTAACAAATATGACGACGGTAAGAGCCTAGAATGGTCCAAGATATATGATCTGACTAAAAGGTTGTTTGGTTGGGATGAGGAAACGACAAAAGCAAATATGTACGTGAAAAAGAATACTATGACAAAGACTATTAAAGTCGTTAAGCTCAAACAGTTGTTTGGGAATACGATGGGCAAGGAATTGAATGCCGAACAAATTCAAAGAAACTACCGCCGCTTATCTTTTGTTCCTCTTGGGCATCGTAATATTCCACGACTCTAATGGTAACTTGGTGCATATGAACAACTTACAATACTTGGATCCCTTGAAGGAGGTTCATGAGTACTCATGGGGCACTGCTTTCTTGGCACATTTTTTTGGCGGAGATGCGTAGATCTTCTAAGGCGACTTGCCGTCAATTTAATGGGAATTTTACTGTATTACAGGTAAGGTGAACTAGTTATTTTGTTTTCCAATTAGTTCTTTTCTTATACATACATTTCATTGGAACGATCTTTTATTTGCGTAGGTGTGGGCTTATGAACACTTCCCAACATTGTTCAATGAGTACAAATATTTGGAGTCGTCGGCGCATGGTTTGGATCCACGGACTCCTATAGCCAAGAAATGCGTTTTTACAATAAACCGGCCCAATAACAGAACTCGGTTACTCACCATGAGGGAGGCTTTGGACTCTATCGCTGTCCAAGATGTTGTGTTTGACTCATATAAGAACGAAAGAGGAGTTCACTTTCCAAGGAATGACAATGTAGCGTTTTATAACGGACCATTGTTTCATCCAAAAGGATTTGTTATGCATAACCCTCTCCGTGTGATGCGCCAACTTGGGTACAAACGAAAAACACTTAAGGGTGAATCGATGCCAAATTCTCTCATGTCTTACCTCAATGCGTATCGGTGAACAAAGATACGCCGGTAGTTTACAAACCAACTCATGTAGTTGCACATTGGAATGAAAGGGAATAATAACAACTGGACAGGGCTGGTTGGGAATTTGCGGAAAACGGTTATGAGTCTGAACCAGGCTTCCTCGGAGGTCATCGGAGGTACTCACATCCTTATGTTGTACGCCCGGCCAACGAAACAGTGCCTCCACAAGCAGAAACTCTTGCGAACCCTCGTACCCGTGCTTGAAAAGACTCTCCTTTTGTTGGTACGTAATTGGTTCACTTCCTATCGTTTGAATGTATACCTATAAACTTATAAACTTATAACGTACTAATGGAAATATATAACAACAAATACGCGGCTAGGAAAATTTGGAAACGGGTTTAAATGCAAGATCAAGAAAGGAGAGGTCTTGACCCGGAAGAAATAAAGACAGTTGATGAGAAGATAGACAAAATTGAAGATCCAAATGCAAAGGACTTGTGGACTCCAAAGAAAAAGGGGGTTAACAAGAAGCCAAGGACCGAGTGATCTAAGATGTTTGTTAATGTTTCTTTTATAGTATTAGATATGTATTTGAACAATCTATCATCGGTTTATGTTTATGTGTGTGTCTTGCTAAACTTTGAAATCTTTGTTTGATTTGCTTTCGGTTTGGAACATCTTAACTTTACATGTGGTTCGTTAAACAATCTAGTCTTTGCTTATGTTATTTTATGTGTCTTGCTAAATTTTTGAGATGTTGATTTCATCTTTTTTGGCTTAGAACATAATATATTGATGAATCTATATGAAACATTGTGTTTTTATTTTTCAAAACTAAGATGGTCGAAATTGTAACATCCATGCCGGAAATCTGTTTTCTTTCAAGAATAAATAAATTTACAATTCGGCATTGATACGATTTTGAATGTAGTGCCGGTACTCTATCTTTCCCTTTACGAATAATTTATCTTGTTACGCTCCGACATTATCGTGAAGTTATTTGTAATGCCGGAACTTAATCTAATATATCTGTACTTATGGTTAGTTGCCGGCATAAAAGAAAAAGTATTTCTAAGCCGGGATAAGTTCCGGCATTGCAAATTTTGAATTAAATCATGCCGACACGTACATAGCATATGGTTTAATGATTACAATTCAAACTTCCAAAAAAACAAAAGGTTGCATGTTAGTGAACTACATATATCCAAATTACTCCTCGTCGCTTCCACACGTATGAAGTTTCCTCTCCTCCTCTTGAAGAGGTTTCTTTGATAAGGCCAACGGATCCCAAAATTGGTGATTCTCCTCATACAATGCCATCCATCCTTTCCCGGATATTTGGATCTAGGTCATTGTTTTTAACCATTCCACAAACAGGTGGCAATGGACAATTTTCCTTGAGTTTGGAATAACGAAATGATTGTCATTCACGAACGCCAAAACAACTCTTCTGTCTTCTTAAGGGATCCCTCGCATTTTTGCCACTTTGGTGTAAATGTTATTCTAAGGTGGGCGTAAAATAATGAACAACACATCTAAATGTATCCGCCACTAGATGCCCACAAAGCGGCATGCTCATCCAATATTCAAGGAAGAAACTTCATCTCTTGCTCGGGCCATAATACCCGAGCATACATATCATCAAACATCTCGCCTTCACCAAGCAATTGCTCATAAAAGCTCCTCTTGTTCAAAAGTTGTTCGGCCATCCTCGTTTTAGCATATTTGCATGGTGTCATACCTCTACTAAGCGTCGTGTCAAAGATTCCTAATTGTTCGGTCACAAAGATGATAGCCACAATTTCCATCTCCATCGACATCATCCGTATACACAATAAACTCACGAATAGCCTTAAGGAAGTTGGTCTATGTAAGACTCTATCTTCGTATGGTAGTGTCTATGAGTCCTACCCGTTTGCGAATCCTTATACATCGTTATATTACCGACTTTTAGCTTAATTATATCCAAACCATCCTCTGCGATCTCTACACTCCAAATGTCTTCGGTATGTGACGGAGATTATACTTCCTTGGCCTACCCTACCCCTTTTCTTTGGAACCTCCGATACATCGACTATTGGTGTGGCTTCGGAATGCTCAACTTGTTGTTCTTGGTAGCTCAATATTGGTACCTATGGAGGCCTACCCTTTCTTTGGAACCTCCGATACATCGACTATTGGTGTGGCTTCTAATGCTCACCTTGTAGTTCTTGGTAGCTCAATGTTGGTACCTTTGGCGGCCTACCCCTTTTCTTTGGAACCTCCGATACATCGACTATGGGTGTGGCTTCGGAATGCTCACCTTGTTGTTCTTGGTAATGATGAGTGCCAAATATTGCATATTTCCACATCTATTTATTGGCATTTAACTCATCTTTTGTGCTCAGAAATCAGATATTATCCCATATTCTGTATTTTCCTTGTTTTCAAGAATAAATATTTATACTAATTAATTTTGTGTTTTTAGGTAGTAAATAAAGCTCGGAGAAATTGAGGAGCCAAAAGAGCGAGAAAATTGGAGACAAGCGTCTATGGAGCAGAAAGCCAAAGCCGCACAAGACAAGACTGTTGCAACCCAACAAGTAGCAACCCATTTACAAGATATGGGCTTGAGCAGTCTAAGACCCGACCCGATCCGATCCCATCCCTTCCGAGCCGTGAGATCTCACCCTTCGCATCCGACGGTCGCTCCACCCATCTCATCAATCTTCGCTACTCCGCTCGCAGAAGAAAATCCCCCTACAGTCCATCGCATCGCCCACGCATCGGTTTCCTTAGATCCAACGGTCGCTCTGACCTCCTCATCAAACCTTGATGCTCCCGCTCCACACCAAATTGCCCTATACCTACACCTCATCGACCAAACCATTTCTCTTCTCCATTTCTCTTTCTTCCTCCCCCGACAAACTCAGAGAAGCCATCCCCTTCTCTCCTTCCCCCTTCCTTCACCCATACCATGGCAGAACCACCTCACCACCTCCATCATCTCCTTAACCTGACAACAACAGCCGCACCACCTTCACCTCCTAATTGCTCTCTATCTCTCTCATAGCTTCTTACCTAGAGGCTAAGTTTGAGATAGGAAGAACTAGGGTTAGGGTTTTGTCAACAGGAGGGAACCATCATTTCAGAGCCGATTGAGCAGAGCTGACACTGATTCAGCGACGTGGGAGAAAGGGTATTGTTTAATTTCTCTTTTTGAAGTAAATTAGGGTTTGGGAATTGCATGTATAAATAGAGTGGAGGTGAGGATGTTAGAAGCTTATGCCTGGGCTAGCCAGAGCACCAACTTAGTTTTATTTGTGTTATAATTGTCTTTGCAATGTTCTAATTTGATTTACTGGGGTGTTGATGAAACCCCTGATTTTCATGTCAAGCATATCTAGCTTAGGTTTATTCTTGTTGTGTTATAATATGTTAGGATTAGTAAGTAATTGATGAAGCTTATGACCCTGTGATGAGTTGTATTGTAAGAAGACAACTCATACTAGGGGGAGTTAGTAGAATCAGTTAAAGAACATCTACCTTAGACCTTCAAGTAAAGGCACAAGAACACAATCTTAGTTGAGTTGCCTGAGCATGAGATTAGAGGTGGAATCAACTACCCATGTGCTTTACAATTTACTTGTTACCTTAGAATTAGAGTCACAACTCCAACTCAGCCGTATCGACACCAAAATCAGTTCACCTTTGCGTTACAACCTTGTCACTTGTATAGAAATCGATAGTAAGCCATTAGATCAACACAAGCACCTCCATTTCCCGTGGATCGACTTACTTGCCTTGTCTCCAATAGACACTGTGCACTTGCAGTTTACACGTAGGAAACATCTTTTAAAGACCTACCAAGTTTTTGGCGCCGCTGCCGGGGAATTGGTAGTGTGCTGCATTAATCATTTGCTTCATCTTACTGATTTCCAGCTTGGTCTTGTACATAATTGCTTGCTCCACTATTTTTCAACCTATCCCTGTATATACTTGCTTTGAAGTGTTATTTGTTTTCCTTTGTTAGTATAACTTAGCTGTGAATTTCCTTTGTTTATCTGCCTGTCTCATTCTACATCATAGTTACACTTTGTTAGTATACTTGTGTTTCTTTTTACTTTTGGTGTTATAGTGTGACTTAGTAGTCTAACTATCTGTTCACCCTGCATTTCATATTTTGGTTTCTTTCAATTCTATCTCATATACCTTGCATCCATAGGTTTGTTGTAATTCTGCATTATTTCAGCTCTTTTTGTTAAGCTAGGAATCATTTGTATCATAACCCGTGCATCTCTCTCTTTCGTTATTGTATGTTGTTTATTACATTTCATTAGCTTGTCATTGTAATCCCCGAGAAGAGCTAATCCTTTCTCGTTGAGCTAACAGTACAAGTTGTGCAAACAGCAAACCCAAGGAAGAGAAGAGTGAGCAAGCAAAGATCGATTTGTGGAATTGCCTAAACCCAGTTTTTACTGGTGGTAGTGTATCTCAAACCCTGCTTACCTGAATGACTCCATGATAGTTGAATGCATGCTAGTTGAGTGTGATATCTCTTGTGATGTATCCCTGAGCCAAATAATACCATGATGTATGCATATGTGATTTTGCCACCTCCTTCATAAGCCTTACCTCACTGCAATTCACATTTCTACTATGTGGATCTCGTGCACATATTGCATCATCATTGTATAGGCACATGTATCACCCTTTGCATAACAAATTAGCTATCCTGCTAGGTATTGCTTACACCGAGATCATTGTTCTCGTGAGCTCTATACTCTTAACTTCCATTAACATGTGCCCAACTCCACCCCGAAGCCGTGAGTTGAGCCGTAACTTGATAGCCAAGTTAGTCGAAAGCTCAAGTGGAGTCAATCGTGACAATTGACATCAACCGAGTGAGTTGATGCCACACACCCTCTACCCTTATGCATGCTTGATCTTGTTGTAGACCTTGTATGAGCTATCATCTACCAAGATTGCTGCCGCATCACTTGTGCAACCCCGAAAGTCCGCCTTCAATCGAGCTAAGCCATCTCGCCTGCAATTTTTGGGTTTAACCTGTGAAAAGTAATATCAACCAAGCCAGTTGACACACCCCAGAGCATGCTGTAGAGTTCTAGCATTGCCTATTTGCTGTGCCTTTGCTACATCTGAGGAGTTGTATCTACATAAAGCTGATTTTTAATCTCTATGTGCTTTGAACTGTTATGCTTTGAAGTGTTAGCATCAACTTCTGCAATTTGTGTGTGAATTAGCTTTTGCAATTGTGTTATCGCATCCCCTGTGTGAATCGGCTCCTCCAAATATGTGAACCTTTGGCGTTTGAGTGAGTGTTGAATAGCCGAATTAGTGATAGCAACTAGCTTGGTTTTCAAATACACAACCCAAAGACATGCTTCACCTTGAGTGAGCACATCCATTACCTCTGTGCACATCACAAAATTTTCAAATACACAACAACAGGGCGAGGCATAAACCGTGTTGTCTTTGTGTAAACTCGCCAATCTTTGTATCATTTTTTGAAAATTTGTGTGTCTCAGTGCTGTGTACAAACTGTGTTGTGCACCATTTCTGTTTTGCTCTGTGCACAAGACCAGTGCATAAGCTTGAGCTGCACTCAAACCTGTGCTGTGTAAGCTTGCCAATTTGTGCATACAACCTGCACAAAAACAACTTGTGCAGAAGCCCAAAGCCCATAACCTGGCCGAACATAAGTCAAGCCCACAAAATCGGGCGGAACCCGGCTTCCACTGGCCGTGCATTTGCACACAACTCGGGCTTTACATAACTGAGTTGAAGCCCACTGTGCAACAAACCAAAGCCCACATAAACCAATTTGAAGCCCACTTAAACCAAACCAAGCCCACAATAAACCAAACAAGCCCACCGCGCACCGGGCTTGCTTAACAACTAGCTCACGCAACCACCGGGCTCGCTCCTTTGCACATAACCTCGGCTCTGCACAAATCTGGAAGCCCACAACCACCGGGTTTCCATAACCTTTGGGCTGTGCATTTGCATAACTTGGGCTGCACATTTGCAAAGAACACCAAGCACCCCAAGGGCTTAGCTTCCCTATTTTGAGACATCATTGGTTATACATGCTTGATGTATGCTAAGCTATGCTTCTTTTTGAGTTCAAATTGAGTTGCTAGATCATGTCAGGATTTTGGTCTGCAACTGGGGATGAAAACAAATCCATCAGAGAACTTGCTTACGGGCATGATTCATGTTATGAAACCCCCACAGACCATAGTGATTTTAGGGAGTACTATGAACCTTCTCAGGGCCCTGACCTTGAATACACATACCCTAATCATTATAACCACATGTATCATCAACTACCATGGGAGGATGAGCAATTCTATCCTCCAATGAACCCATGTATGCAGTCTATAATGGAAGAAAACCTCATGCTCATAGAGCAAAACAATGCTAGGTTTGAATTGAATGCAATGCATGATCATCCATATAGCAACATGTCTGAGTTTCCCTTATGTAGTGAACCATGTGCACAACCATGCAGTGAATATCCATATGAGGCATGCATACCCACTAGTGAAGACTCCCCTTCAATTGAACAGCTCACTATGATGATTCAAATGAATCTGACTCAGTTACAAAATGAAGAATGGAAGGAAGTTCATGATAGGATGTGTGTTTCTATTCCTACTCATGCAAATGACACTGAATATGAACCTAATCTAGAGGTAGATGAGTGCACTAACAATGCTACAATTTTGAATAGGGAAATGCATTTTTGTTATGAGGATGATGATGATGAATATGATATGTTAGAAGAGCATGTGTACGCTGAAAATATGATGGAATCTTTGGGTTCAGAGACATTAAACTTCTCTTTTGTGAACCCTATGAATGATACTTCTTCTAACATTCATACATGTGATGTTAACCCTGAGTGTGGGCTTGTGCAATTGTCCTGTGAAAGTGAGCATGCTATATCACCTGTTTCTTCTGATTATCTTATGCATGAGATTGAAATTTTGGATAATGATGATTATGACATGGAGATTGATGAATTGTTCTATGCAGGTGAACATGATTTACCTTCTTTTTCTGACCTTAGGAAAGTGTGTGATGGTGCAAATGATCTTATACATGAAAACAACTTAGATGTACCTAATCTCTCTCCTAAGGCACAGATTGAAACTCCTTCACCAAACCTAGGTGTAGTTTGTAACAAAATTGCAAAACCAACTTTTCTGAGAATGCATAATCTATGCCTAGAGCTTTGTGCTTCCCAAGTCCTCTTGGACTATTTTGCATCAAAGTATAACACCTTTAGGGAACCACAGTTGGAATGTGTATGTCTCCATTGTTCTTAGCAAAACTCATTTTGAGTTAGACCTTGTGCATGATGTACCTTTAATTTTGCAAGATTTTGTGCTCACAAACACATCTGTTGACAAGTTTAGGTTTGGGGGAAAATCATTCACTTGTGCAGCCTTACTTGCTTTTTCATGTTATATTTGTGTAAGGTTGTTGATGTCTCTCGCATATCTTCTTTTGGGTTGATCCTCAACTCTTTAGATTGTTGGTGTATGGTGAATTTTCATTGTATATAATCCAAGTAGGACTTGTTAAATTTTCTTTCTTGAATCGGTTGAGTCTTCTTGAGCATATATTGTGCTAATCCGATATGATCTCCACTGAGAATGTTGGATTCTAGCCTCGACTAATGAAGCTCTAACCTTGCTTTCGCCGACATCCGGTAATCTCTTCCCTTTTCTCTTATCAACATAGTTCTCTTGGTATGTGATTGTTTAAAATTTTATTATCTGTTGACACATTGAGGACAATGTTTGATTTAGGTTTGGGGGTGCATTTGCATATAGAGTTTTTAGTCGTTTATTTCAAAAAAAAAAAAAAAAAAAAAAACTCTTTGTAAATATGTACATAAAAACCTCCAACTTTTAGAGATCTTAAAGTCACTAGCATGCTTCTAGCTATGTTTACATAGAGAGTCCGACCAAATAACGAGAACTTGGAAGTACTGGAGAACGCAATCGGGTTTCTTAGTTGATTAGAGCGTTAAAGTTGGATTTAACCATACCTGGGATGGCTTAATTAGGTGTTGTTTAGATATTCGGTAGTAGAATTGTGATCACCCATAGTGGAGACTACCCATTTTACATCAAGCGAGGTACCGACCTTCACTCTTTGTGACTTTCTAGAAAAGTTGTTAGAGTGTGTGTCACCGTACGTCAATTCCGGTAGGAATGGTGAGCTACCCAACTTCGCACCACTTTCAAGACTATTTTTGATCTCTTGGGTGCTAATTTTGTCAATCATGAGTGTGACGTTTAAAGATGAAAACTCCTTCTAAATATCGATTTGCAGTTAGCATCACTCTCTCTCCCTCTCAACAATATCAACAGATTCATAAAAACACATCGTCATTCAAAAACGGAGCATCATCAGAATATTTGAAGAAAAGTTGAAATAGTCCAATGTTTACATGCAACAAAGAAGAGAAAAGAAAATAGGATGAGAATTAGTGAAGTTTATGAAATCAAGACAATACAAGTTTTATTGTTATTTTCATTTCATGTATGTTCAAAAAAAAAAAATTGAGTTAGTAGTTTCATTGTTGTTATTTTCATGTAATTAATGTTCAAAAAAAAAATATTATTAAATGTTTGTCAAGTTTTTGTGAAGTTCAGAAGTTCGTCATCAACATTTGAAGACCGAAGACCGAAGATTGAAGACGTTTCTATGAATGCTGAGAGAGTGATATTAATTGCCGATCGAGTGAGAAGGTAAGTGAGTACTCCCATCCTTGCTAATGGTTGATTTCCTTTCTTAGAGATCATCGAAAAGATTCTTTTTGTCCACACTTCGTGGAGTCTCCGTAAATTATTTCGGAAGGTTATCCTTCTTACCTACAACGTGTGCAGGGATTTCTCTCTTTAGTCCTGCCTGCACACATGAGAGACTAAAAAAGCGGTCTTTTTGAGTGCAATTATCATAAAACCCTAATGGTGAGGCAGAAGTCGAGGCTTATGATCACAATCGAATCCGAATTCTTTCGTATGGTATGGTTATTTCTCGCTCAAACTTAAGGATGAGAATGCGTTCTTTGGTAGTTCTAACTTCATGTTACTAGCATGCAGAAAACTCTATGTCCTCATAGCTCCTTGGATGCTTGAGACTCTTTTACACTCTGAAGTTGGAGAAGGTTTTGTGGGTACACCTCTGGTAAACCCTCACGAGACTACAACTCGTCCACTAGGGACACCTAGGGTTTTAAAGGCTTAGTGCATACGCTAAATGCATTCGAGAGACCAGCGACAGTGGTATAGTTAGGATTTCTTAATTTCTGTTTCACTTGAGGACGAGTAAAATTCAGGTTTGGGGGTATTTGATGAGTGCCAAATATTGCATATTTCCACATCTATTTATTGGCATTTAACTCATCTTTTGTGCTCAGAAATCAGATATTATCCCATATTCTGTATTTTCCTTGTTTTCAAGAATAAATATTTGTACTAATTAATTTTGTGTTTTTAGGTAATAAATAAAGCTCGGAGAAATTGAGGAGCCAAAAGAGCAGAAAATTGGAGACAAGCGTCTATGGAGCAGAAAGCCAAAGCCCGCGCGCGCATCAGTTGCAACCCAACAAGTAGCAACCCATTTACAAGATATGGGCTTGAGCAGTCTAAGACCCGACCCGGATCCGATCCCATCCCTTCCGAGCCGTGAGATCTCACCCTTCTGCATCCGACGGTCGCTCCACCCATCTCATCAATCTTCGCTACTCCTGCTCAGCAGCAAAATCCCCTACAGTCCATCGCATCAGCCACGCATCGGTTTCCTTAGATCCAACGGTCGCTACAGCCTCCTCATCAAACCTTGATGCTCCCGCTCCACACCGAATTGCCCTATACCTACACCTCATCGACCAAACCATTTCTCTTCTCCATTTCTCTTTCTTCCTCCCCCGACAAACTCAGAGAAGCCATCCCCTTCTCTCCTTCCCCCTTCCTTCACCCATACCATGGCAGAACCACCTCACCACCTCCATCATCTCCTTACCCTGACAACAACAGCCGCACCACCTTCACCTCCTAATTGCTCTCTATCTCTCTCATAGCTTCTTACCTAGAGGCTAAGTTTGAGATAGGAAGAACTAGGGTTAGGGTTTTGTCAACAGGAGGGAACCATCATTTCAGAGCCGATTGAGCAGAGCTAACACTGATTCAGCGACGTGGGAGAAAGGGTATTGTTTAATTTCTCTTTTTGAAGTAAATTAGGGTTTGGGAATTGCATGTATAAATAGAGTGGAGGTGAGGATGTTAGAAGATTATGCCCTGGGCTAGCCAAAGCACCAACTTAGTTTTATTTGTGTTATAATTGTCTTTGCAATGTTCTAATTTGATTTACTGGGGTGTTGATGAAACCCCTGATTTTCATGTCAAGCATATCTAGCTTAGGTTTATTCTTGTTGTGTTATAATATGTTAGGATTAGTAAGTAATTGATGAAGCTTATGACCCCGTGATGAGTTGTACCGTAAGAAGACAACTCATACTAGGGGGAGTTAGTAGAATCAGCTTAAAGAACATCTACCTTAGACCTTCAAGTAAAGGCACAAGAACACAATCTTAGTTGAGTTGCTCGAGCATGAGATTAGAGGTGGAATCAACCACCCCAAAGGTTTTACAATTTACTTGTTACCTTAGAATTAGAGTCACAACTCCAACTCAGTCGTATCGACACCAAAATCAGTTCACCTTTGCGTTACAACCTTGTCACTTGTCTAGAAATCAGATAGTAAGCCATTAGATCAACACAAGCACCTCCATTTCCCTGTGGATCGACCTGTACTTGCCTTGTCTCCAATAGACATTGTGCACTTGCATTTTACACGTAGGAAACATCTTTTAAAGACCTACCAGGTAACTCAATGTTGGTACCTTTGGCGGCCTACCCATTTTCTTTGGAACCTCCGATACATCGACTACGGGTGTGGCTTCGGAATGCTCACCTTGTTGTTCTTGGTATCTCAATGTTGGTACCTTTGGCGGCCTACCCCTTTTCTTTGGAACCTCCGATACATCGACTATGGGTGTAGCTTCGAATGCTCAACTTGTTGTTCTTGCAAGCTTGACGTTGGTACCTTCGGTGGCCTCCCCTTTTCTTTGGAACCTCCGATCCATCGGTTTTTGGTGTGGATACGGAAACCGTCGCTTGTTGTTGACTTGTTAACGGTTCCTTCCTCGGTCTACCCCTTTTAATTGGAACCGGCGCTTCCGCGAATCGGAATTCCGAAATTTCACTTGCGGATAGATCTCGTTTCTTGGTTGCCGCGAGTTCTTCTTCACGTCGAGTCATTTCTTTGAATTCTTTCCTTTGTTTTCTCCTTGAAACTTTAGTTTGTGGTCTACCTATCGGATCTCCCTTTCCTGGCTCTTCACTTGGTTTGATCCATGGGCGAGTAATTAGCCTTAGTTGGCTCAACAATACTTGTCGGCTAGTCGAGTTGCCACGTGAGTAAGCTTCGTAGAATTCCTTTGCTTCATTTGTATCCCATGGTGATTGTCCTAGGAGCTTCCATAGGGGAGGGTCAAAAGATATTTGCCTCCAAAACGGATCAATAACCTCAATAGGTATAACTTCTTTGTACTTCACAAGCATATGACGACACGGAAGCCCCAATGAAGACATGTCCTAAAAATACACACATCACCCGGTTTTCCATAATTTTTCTCATATGCCATTTCTCTCATCATATGTTTTATTGCCCAATGAGAGACGTTGAACTATATTCCTTGGAGCAACTTAGTATATTGAAGAAACTGAGTCATCCTTTCCATTGAGCTTTTCTCAAAAGCCTTCTTGATCCTATCGATATCAGCCTTAAAGTATTGCTCAATTGCCTCGGTGACCGTAACCACGTTGCCTTGCCCGAACTGGATGAGATCTTTAAATCTACCATGAGCGGATTCCGCTACACTAGTTGTTTCAGTTTTGAAGTGCCACACCGTACAATCCCATTCATTTTCTTTGTCTCTTAAATAGAATACAAGCTTAAAGGGGCAATTATCCTTCCTCGTATGAGTTTTGTATACCCTATTAGTCTTCTTTTCATATACATAACCATTTTTCTTATGGCTATTCTTCGCCTTGTATTCACCACTTCTCTCGCAAACCATCTCAAAACGCCTATTTGAACCTTGGGTATTCCTCACCAACACACACTTATTCTTAAGAGTCGTCTCTTTTGCCCAAGAAATTGCTTCCGCTGGAGATTTAATTCCCTACATTAGGACAAGAATGGAAGATTATAAGGTTCATTACAAGCAATCACCACATAAAGTTCTAAAAACTAGGTGCAAAGTATTGTTTGGTAACATACCGGAGGCATCTTATAGTATTTGGACGTATCCGGACCAAGCGGTTTGGAATTTGTTGGATCAATGTATGTCACAATCTAAGGAATAACTGAAAACAAAATTGAATTAGTTCAAAAAAAAAAAAAAACATGCCGGGTACTATTTCCGGCGTGCTCGACCACAGTTCCGACATTGAATAATAATGTTCCGGCATTTTAGAAATACACTTGAAAGGAGGAAACAATTATACACAGTACCGGCATTGGATGTTCTTGAACACAATTGCCGGAAGATACAATACCGGCATTCTAGCTAAACAAGGTACAAAGCCGGTAACAAGAGCCGGCATTCTCGATATGTGAGTTTTCCAGCCGGAACCAATTACCGGCTTGGCGGTAATTTTAAAAGCATGTCGGGATCAACTACCGGCGTGCCCGATGTTTTATATACCACGCCGATATTGGAGTTCAAAAATCTTAAATTCCTGGATGCTTTTCTGGTAGTACCGGCGTGGTCATTTAGGAGTGAACCATGCCGGTTTGAATATTCCATGGAATATTCGGTGGTAGGTAAAAAGCATAACTGCATACCGGCATGCATAGTTGGTTTGAAGACCATGCCGAAAAGTTTTTAAAACGGGGATATCTTATACCGGCATGGCAAGGAGTATGAATACCACGCCGGTGGCATTAGTTCCGGCGTCGTATTCATACAACGAGCATGCCGGTACTAAGCTGTTTCAGACAAAAAAATGGCGGTTTCAAAAAGGAAAATCAAATTTTCGACCTCTTTGAAGCATTACATGTGTGTTGGGGTTGCTTGTATGTTGAACATGTTTACTTTCTTGGGTTGGTTCTTCATAAAACACTTCATGGTCACGAAAATCATGATCCTAGGGGGTTGGTTCATCATATAACTCCAATTGTGAGTTGTTATCATACACCGAAGATTGAAGATATGATTGTTGTTGTAGTTGAGCTAAAGATTCAGCTGCTGCAATTCTCTCATCACAATCATCTTCCATTTTCAAAAAAAAATCCACTCAAAATTTTTTTTCTCTCCTTCTACTCCTCACTCACACAAATTAAAATAAAAACACACACTAATCTATCCCCAAATACTTAAGATTTTTACTAATCATTATTAACCACTAAACATGATTACTGAGGGCTAGATTAGGAATTTAAAAAATAATTACATAAGGGGTGACCCAACTTTGCTATTTGGATCCCTATTTTGTCATGTACCTATATCCCCCAATTGCGCGTTCTTAATTAATGTATCCAATTACTTTAAAAAAAAAAACTACAACTTAGTCAATTACACAATAGGTTATTTATATCATCCAGGGTACGCATACTTGTATAACATCGGCAACACCTAATAATATCAGTGCTAATAGAATCAGTATATATTTCGGCACATCGTTCCAACAAAAATATATTTCAAAAATAATAATTCACTTGATTTAGTTTCATTAATATTTATCCATAGTAAGTTTTAAAACCAACCATCGTTACTGAAGACTGAAATAGAGAAACCAAAAAAACATCTATGTGTAGATTATTCGATATGTTTTGGTATTTTTTAGGTATTTTGGAATCAATGTGTCAGGTTGATCTTAAACCTTAACATTTTAGCAACCAACTCATCAAATTTGAAAGTATATTTGTGTCATGTATGTGTATTATTGTGAAAATTACTTTTCCACCTCAGTAAAACAGTTTTTCTGTTGGAAGTACTAAGTACTAACCATGTAACTTGATAAATTCACAAAGTCACATGGTAAGCAGTTACTCGATAAATTCTAAAACAGCTATTCATCGAAACCCAAACATTGTGTTTGTCTTAGGGTAAAAAAAAAAAAAACATTATGGATTGATCTAGTTATGTTGGTTGTGAAATAGTTCCTCACCTTTACTATGTAATTCTAATGCCCCGGAAGTGTAGGAACTTTAAAAAAAAAAATTACAGATTTGTGATATGTAATTGTGTTCTCAACCAAGCCCAATAATACCGCCTCGTGGGTGAACGTTTTACCCTGCCATTTATTTGAAGCGGCAGACATTTATACATGTTTAACTAAAGCAGGTAAACAAAATAAAACAATTACACTCTTATGTATCATGTCGGTTACTTCATGTGTAGTCTTTCTATTTTCGTGCGATCATCCAGTTGTGGTGAGCCAATCACCGTGATTCTATTAGTTGTCTACTGATTTAATCCTGCATAAATTAAATTTGTAGTTTTAGTACGTTATTTTAGTATGTTATAAAAGTCATACAATTTAATTTTGTTCTGCGCACTTACTTCTTGAATTCATTGAATTTTTGTATATCCAAATTGATCAACACTCTCGAGGCGGTGGTTGTAGCTAATGCAAGTGCGCCTATTGCAAGGTATAATTGTCTATTAGATGAAAAAAATGGATGCTAATGTTATCACATGCCATGGTTAATTAGTAAAGGACCACTAACCTCGAAAATCACTCACAAACGTTCCAGTAATAATAACAATTGTCGAAGTATACGTGTGTCCGTCTACAACACCCTCTTCTATTGATTTGCACCATTCCCCCATAAAGTGACCTTCATATTAACCCCATGTTTTAACAACAATATAAGATTAATCAGACAAAACATACCTTTTAAATGATCGGAGTTACTTACTTTGTATTAGTCAAAAAGAAGATTATTTGACTTTATTCATCTTCGTCGCCGATGGTTTGAAATTTATTCCCCGGCTCAATAAAATTTCTTTGGTTTTTTCACCAATTAAAATCTTGGCTTCGATTACATGATGTCCACATCTAGTGACCAATAGTCTTGTGATATTGCAGAGGCCTTCTTTTAGTGAAAAAATTCTCAATATTATGATTGGGCCACCAAAATTGGTATCTAACTTGAATTGAGGCGTTCTAGGTGGATTTAAATTTTACAGAAATTCGCTGGAAAGGAGTGGAATATTGCCATCATCATCTACATTTATCATTGCTATAGCAAGGTATGTGTACGTATCCCCGTTTATGTTTTTCGTCGCTTCTGTATTAATCTTCTGCACAGAGTGTCAGAGTCATTGCGGGCTGACAATATAATCAGCTCAGTAAAGCGTTCTAGAGAAAATCTTTCGTTCATATCTAGCCAGGGATAAATACTGGTTATCAGTCCAATTTTTACATCTATTTACTGATTGTGGATGCTCAAAAAATTCCTTGGGACTATCACCAACCTATCATTTATATCCAACAGATGTAGATCATAGCCGTGTTAAAGGAAAAACACAACAAAGGAATATATACAACATTGGGGGTATCCATATCTCTACTAAGAACTTTGCCAAAGATATATTTTCTAGTTAATGCGCATTCATCTGCATATTTTGATAGATCTCCAAGATAGTGACATCATTCCAAATCAATGATCCCTTCATACATGCTCCAACGACTCCTTCAAGACATCTACCGGGTATAACATCAACGTCAGTCTAAAGTCTCCTCCTAAAACAACGGTAGTTCCACCTAATGGTTTTTCATTATTCCCAATATCATGTAGCGTTAGATCAACTGCTTCAGCGAAAAATCTATGAATGCCTGGGAACTTTGTCCATATAATTAGTTTCACTTGTTTCGGGAGTTTAGACTATGAATCTTGTTTGTAAACTCCATAAACATTGTTCTCAGATATTCCTATGGGAATCCTGATGGTCGAGTATGTTGTGGGACCTCCAACAAATATAAGTAAAAAAATTCCAGATGAAGCAGCAGTCATAACTATGAGTTTATCCCTGCAAAAGATAGACGCCAATGTTTTATAATGAAATTTTCTACCACATCCTACACTTCCATTGAGAAAAAAACATTTTACGGTCACCATCTTTCACAAACTAAAAACGGCGTTGTCTGCCGATGATTGGGCAGAAGTCAACTTCCTGATACTTTCTTCGACTTTAGCATCATACACTTCGACTTGAAGACCCGCATGCTCCCACATGAACTTGTCACCAACAACAACACTTCATGTCGGTTTGGTCGTTGCATATCCTCGGAATCTTCAAGCGACTTGCTAGCATATTCATGCAACTGTTCAACCAAAAGGTACAACCCAAAATGAAATACCTGCTCATCGGTTGGCTTCCTGATATTATACTTTGCGCGCGGTTCAAAATATTAATCGTCACATATGTTTAGTCTAAATTTTGACCACAAAACATCTGGCTGTTTTGGATAACAGCCACATAAAATAATTTTTCTTTCTTAACTAATTAAACTCCAGTTTTCATCAATACGCCTCTTGTAAACACTTAGATCATTCATTGTCATCTCCTAAAATCCCAAGCGCAATGCACGATCTTTTAAACGCACGATGCGGTTTCATATTATCACAACCCTGATTGTTTTCAGGTTGTTAAATGAATTTTCACCTGCTACAACCGTTAGAAATAAATGAAAGCAATACAACTCACCAGCATTGAAACTGACAAAGTACATCCTCGCAATTGCAAAACCCTACTATAGTCCCATAGAAAATATTGTGGAAACTCTTGCTAAGTATATGCTTTGGTAGTGAGATTCTTTCTATAAACTAAAAGAATACCATGAATTTTGACTTATACTTAATGTGTCTTTGGTATTCAACACATGGTTTTTAACTTGGTATATATGTTTCGTGCAAATAATTTAAAGTACCATTAATATACTTATCCATGCATCCCATCGATATAGTCCGGTTTATGTTATCAAGGTATCACCATTAATAATTTCCAGAATGTTTATCTTGTTGTGTTTTTTGTTCATGTCTTCCAGGATAATTAAATAGTGATCATTGATTAAACATAAAAAATCACCCATCAAAATTAATGGCAGTAAAAGTACATTGTGACTTTCATGGTAATGATGGACATTTTTATCTAACAAACTAAAACATGCAAGGGTGGTTTGAAACGAACAAATGAAGAGTTCCAGTATTTGCTTATTCAGAAGAGCAAAACATCTAAAAATATGAAAGCAATAAGTTTAAATTTTAGAAATCAATCCAGGAAATTTATTTGAAAAGAAAAACACTCTGATTTGAATTGTTTCCCTAAATCCATGGTCAGAGACCTCTGATAAGTGTAACCTTGCATTTCCAAATTAGTATTTGACAATCAGTAATTCAGAACACTGTTGGCTTCCTAAACAACAACTATGTCCAATTTATGTTCATAAACAATACAATTACTTGTTAAATGATACAATATAATTCTCGACACTTGGTAAATCTGGTTCTTGATAATTAGTATTCATAAAAACTCTTGACTCTTCACGTATCATAAAGATCAAATTTTTCCTCGTTCAATTTTTTTAAAACACCATAATTATAGTGCTTTAGTATAATTACGATGATATAAACTGAAAAATCGCAAGACATCGTAAATATAGTATAAACATCGTAAAACATTATAAGTATAATTGGATGCATAACACACATCAACATGCGATAATTAAAGGAACAACATCCACAATGATGTCACAATTAAATATTCATGACAGATTGGGTTGTAAGAAACAACATTTGAAAATAAATTGGATAATTACCTGTTGTTAATGGGTGAAAACTGTTTCCGCTGGTTTTGGTAAATTTGGGGTGTGTGTGAATGAGAAACGAATCTAAACCCTAAACAAATGCACTGCACGGGAGTACTTTTAGATTCGAGAGATCAATCTGTACAACTCTGGCCTAAACCAAGAAATGGCCGTTCCAGACTTGCTTCGGTCACAAAGTGAAGGAGATGGGGCTGATCTTAGGGAGGGAAGCGAAGAAGGTGTTGAGATTATGTAGGTGTTGGATGTTTATGACTTGTATCAGAATGTTGAACTGGCTTGCATAATGTAAGCTATCAGTTCTGGCTGTTTTCTGGATACTATGATACAACACTTGGTTTTCTGTGTTGTTTGAAAATAGGTCGAAGAACCTATTTATACAAGTCATTTGAGCGCAATCCTCATCTCGTAGGAATTGAAAGAAGTTAAGTGATGGAATAGTGGGGTCGTGTAGGGATGGTGATTGCCACACGATCACGTCTTTGCCCACTTCCCTCATCACCGTTAACCGTCTATCTTTTCTTGACACGTTCTCGTAATGGGCGCGTTGCACGCCGCACGCTTTAAACCGCTAGATCAATACCCCAGTAAGTATCCCCCAGTTTGTGAAATGTTTGATGTCTCGAATGAGTGGGTCAAGTCGTGGGACCTGCCGCACAAAATAGCATACAGTGCTATTAGGTTAAATAACTAAGTTATTTATGGAATTGATATTCATAAAATATCGTGCGTGCTCGATGTATGTAATGCATCGCTTTTAAGCAAGCAGCTCAAAACAATCGATATGCATGAAGCATCATTGTTTTAAAGCTTGATTGGATAAGTCGCGGATTGAGCATCTTAAAATGGCAGCATGCCAGACTGCCTTTGGGTGATCGTTTGAAGGTTGTGTAATCAAGCCATCACTTGGTCGATCACTCTCTGTGGAAGAGAGGCGGTTGGTGGTTGTCATGTTGCTTTGCAGGTTTGCTGTAAATAAGTCTACATCGTCCAACTATGCATGCGAAGTTGGGTGGACAAGATGATTTACTGGCGGCTTGTGCATTGTCGTTGATGAAACTTAGGGTTTAGGGGGTCCGTGTGGACATCCCCTTTGGCCGATCGAATCCAGGCACTGGGCGCTAACTTGAATGGATCGATCAGGCATGCTTGAAGACGGTCCGCTGGCGTGCATGCTTACACCTCTCGGTCCCTCAAAGATTAGATCTAGGCCACTCAATTTGACCGGAAAAGATGAGTGGTCACGATCGATTTGCGACAGAAATACATTGCCGCAAAGCATAAATTAGGGTTTGAAGGCCGTGTGACCTATCACCTTTTAGGCGTGCGTTTCGAGGCATCTGGTCCTGGTTTGCACAGCTTGGCCACGGTCGCATGTAAAGGTGGGCCAATGGTGGACATGTTAACACCTTTGGGACCACTTGAATCTATATCTACATCACCCGTTTAGGCTGGTGAAGATGGATGGTCGTGATCAATTTACGACAGATGCATGTTGCTGTAAACCCTAATTAGGGTTTTGAAACGGCCATGTCCACGCGACTTTGACCAAGCGGTTTGGCATGCCGTTGGCTTCCCTTTGGTAAATCGATCACGTGGGGACAATGTTGGGCTGACGATGAACTTATGTGCACCTTCCTGATGGTCCAAAATACGATCTAAGTCATCCAAATAGGCTGGATAAGTTGGATGGTCGTGATCGATTTAAGACACTAGTGTACTTCCGCGACCCAAATTAGGGTTTAGAAGCGTCACGCCTGCTATGATTTGGGCAAGCGTTTCATTACTCTAGCGCCCACCGTGAGCAAACCGTTCGAGTGAGGGAAAGTGGGGCCACCAGGTGTGCGTGTTAGCGCTTCCCTAATCATTAATGGGATGATCTAATCCGTCCAACCAAGCTGGCGAAGTTGGACGGTTGCGATGATTTTAAGACTGTCTTGGACAGTCCATGCTCGATCGAACTTCTCCCAAGCAACGCGACCACCCTACTTAGGGTTGGCGTTTGACAGCGCTGGGAGACTTATGGGTGATGTTCGGTTGGTTAGGGCATTAGTGGGCCCGCCAGTGGTCATCACGACGATTTGCCTATTCCTGCCAGGGTTTGGCTAGGCTTGTTAAATTGCGCGGCCAATTTGTGTGGCCGTGATCGTTTCTGAGACTGACATGAACAGTTAGATTTCCCTTAAGGAAATTAAACATGTTTGATCGAGCCAACCTTAATCAAAAGTGTGTCGATGCAAGATTCCCTTTGTTAGAGAGTGATGTAGCCTATGTGGGTATTTCATGCAGATCTCAATATTGGCACTTCGGGAGATTCATGCTACTCTGCTGAGAGTGAACACTTAATCGTCATGTCATGTCAATGATGAGAGTTCGGCTGGGAACATAGCACGGAAAATACTAGGCAAATCATGCATTAATTAATAATAATGCTAACAGAATTCACAGAATATTTGGGATTGTTGTTGCACGCACCATTCTGAGTGGATTTCATGTATATATATTGAATTGCTTCAAATAAAGCGAAGAGGTTTTCTGCACTCATCACTTCTTAAACGGCCTTTCCCTTTGCAGGGTGACAACACATTAAATACTGGTTTTACAATTTTAGCCCTGAACTAAAATCCACCATCAACACCTTCATCCAAAAATATGCAATGAACATGTATCTTCAATCAACTTTCAATACATTTTTATACATTTTTAATTTCTCATACAGGGAGATTTGATTTCTCCAAACATAGAACATGTAACATACATTTTCTTCCTGTTAGAAAAAGAACGGGTCATTTTTCCATTTAAAGATTCAGCACAAATAAAATTTTGAATCTGTTCCACAATTCAGTTTTTTTTTTTTTTTTAAATTATTAAAGAAGGTGTTGGAGCCCAGCTTGTTGCTAGGTTACCAACCAAGAGCTTTGTTTAAAAATATTATTTTTAGTATTTTTTTTAGGAAAAAAAAATAAAATTAACAAAAAAATTAAAGAATAAAAAAAATCATGTAGGATAATATACATTTTCGAATTCAGTCTTGAACACATACAAATACAACTACTTTACCCGAAGAATTTTTTCCTTGATTTATTTTATCAAATAATCTCTTTTCAACTTGAAAACAGGAGTTGTTCAATCAGGACAATCTGATACATCTTGATATTATAGATGTCTTAAAATTTTGGCCAATTCCAACAATCAATACACACAACCAATTCCAAGTGTTATCTGAGACTGAAAGATGATGTGCCTATCCAGCTGTACCCCTGACAAAAGAAGCTTCATCTGGAAGAATAAAAGCCTCTGGATTTTCCTACAATATAATCGACAATGCAACCAAAATTAACACAAATCACAAATAATAAAAGGAAACTCAATAGTCAATACAGATCATCGATCCATCATAATAGAGTCCTCTCATTTTGATCAGTAACAACAGGACATCATCATAAGCAACTTTATACACTGTTAGTAAGTACCCAACCACAAAGGAGAATAGGTAGCAGTGACAACAGGACATCTTCATATGTAACTTTATACACTGATAGTAATTACCCCATGTTTTCAAGATCACGGCTCTGTCCCACGCAGGATCCTGCTACCTACTCTCCTTTGGTACCTGTGAAGACTTAGAGAGCATTCACCACCACAATGAACCTACAAATGAAAAATACACCTCTTAATATAGTTCTGAACAGTGTTTGTCTGTTCAGAAAGACCCAATGACAAAGATGCACAATGTTTTCTTCATTTTCCTATACTTCACTCAATTGTTTACAATTGAGCCTTCCAATGAAGTTGTTCCATGCATCCTGATGTAAAATCAAGTAATAGCAGAACATCAGTGACAACAATTCCAACTACAACTTGGCTTAACAAACCTGGTGGTATCAAGGCAGAGAAAAAGAAGTAGCTCAACATCCACTATGATGAAAATGCAGAAACATAGCTCAGTCAGAGCATAACAGTCCAACATATTTTGTGAGAATTTTGTCTGAAGTCCACCATGAAACACCCTCTCCAGCTTATGAGTAAGAGAAAGTAAAAACATTTTACTGAAAATTTAAAAAGTAACCAAAAGGGATTGCTATCTTACTCTATGATGTTAAACATCGCAGATTTCACAACCCATATGTTTTTTTTTTTAATATTAGCAAGCCCAGATAGAGACCCTAGTTCCAGAGATGCCAACATGTCGAAGCAAACACTGAAAGGTTCAACAATTACTTAAAATGTAGAATAAACTCATTAGTTTGTTGATGTAATGTATACAATATACTTTCAAAGAATTTCACACAATCTTGTTGGCAACGGTCAATTCAGGAAAACATTGCCTCGATATGAAGATTATAACATCAACACCTATTCTGCGTACGCCTACATTGCAAGTATTCAGGATTCTTTAACTGCGTACTAAAGACTACATCGCAAACATTCAGGATTCTTTCACAGATAGTTCTTAAGTTATAGAGTAGAAGATGAACATGCAATAGATGTTTCTTTGAAAAAATTTAGCAGT
This sequence comes from Papaver armeniacum, assembly GCA_023531295.1. Classification (NCBI taxonomy): domain Eukaryota; kingdom Viridiplantae; phylum Streptophyta; class Magnoliopsida; order Ranunculales; family Papaveraceae; genus Papaver; species Papaver armeniacum. The sequence goes on along the minus strand of JAJJWW010005370.1, from coordinate 209,678 downwards.
GTTTAAAACAGAATCATCACTTACTTGCTGGAGTGCCAAGAAATTCAATGATGTAATGTCTCTTCTTATCCCATTGAGAACGTGCAGAACTATTTGCGATGCCTTGATTTTAGTTAGGCTCTCACGCTGCGAAGGAATTTGAATGGGAAGAGCAAAGCATTACTGCTACTAAACCATTTCAGGAATACGTGGTGAAGATGCACGTGATGCGTACCTGCACAAAGCACTGAGATAAGTTTAAATATGCTATTGCCTTAGTTAGTTTCAATCAGTTTAAGAACAAATACAAAGTCCACTTAAGAGATCTCTTTTAACTTAGTCTTTTATTGAAGAAAATTATTGCATTTTTACGAATGTAGTTATGTGCAAACACACATTAAAGTAATAGTGATTGTGGGCATTCATAACTGTAGAACATATAGGTCTGCAGAACAAACTTTTCTAAAAATACATCACTGCTGCACTGATACGAACTTTATGTTTTTGATGAACTTCTAGTTACACTGGGCAGCTCAGGAATCATGACCACCTTTTTTTCTAAGGCAACCCTTCCTTCTGCAGAGGCTTTTCATCGGTCTTATCTTCGTTTAGCTCCCCTTTTGTGCTGTCTTCTAAATGGGGTGCTGCAATTTGCAGATTGACGACCATAGTTGTGGAGGATCCGGATAATGGTAAAGGTCTGCATTTAAGGCATTCAATGTTATCTGGAAAGCAATTGCTAGATTCATGATTGGTTCAAATGCGGCATAAGCCTTAGTTATGGTGTAGTCTTGCATTATGAACTTCACAATAAGTTGAATATGCATAATAGACGGTTAAAACCGCGGAGACATGTCAATATTTTTTTTTTTACCTCTGCATCATGTACAGGTCGGATACTGTTTGATATTCAACTTTAAAGGGCAACAGGTACTACATCGGCAAAATTTTGTTCCTTTTGTGTGCAAGTGCATTAGTGCAGATGGATATGTAGATACAAACTGGAAGGTAATTGAATTTACAACTGCATTACCTCGGTACAGGACCTCCAACTTAGGTTTCAAATTTGGTACACCAATAGTTTCTTTCATCGCCCACAACTACGGTTTCTGCAAGACATATAATACCATCCTTTGTCGCCAACAATTTTGTAGCGGTAGCCTTGCACAATAATATTTTGATCGTGCTTACACAAATAGGACACGACGTCACCGCAAAAAAAGAAAAGAAACAAAAACAACTCGGTACACTAAAAATTCTTTACATAAAAGGTGGATTAACAATACCGAGTTGCAAAATTACCTGCGAACTTACCTGGTACATGAATTTTCATTTTGGCATAAGAAAATGCCTACAGATGCTTTCCGTTTTTGGGTTGGGATCACAGTCGGGGTTATTTGACAGCATCTGTAGTAGCAGATTAGTTTGTTATTGGGATTGATGGTGACAATATAAAATCAATAATTTAAGGAAGAACTATATGTTATGCATGTCACCCTCAATTCCAAAAGCTAGATCAAGACAAAGATGTTGTTTATTATCTCTACGAAGATCCAATGCCAATGCCATTACATATATCGAGTAGGATTAGTATGCGTTCTGCAGTTGCAAAAGACAAACGTGTAATAATGCTAATAATTTACCTAAACTAACAGCAAGTACATACAAACGAAGGATCTTTAATAATTTGTGTCACTTGCCTTTGCCATATACTCGCAACATAGCAGAAAACTACCGAGCATAACGTATCATTTCCAGGTTCAAATTTAACATAAAAACAGTGATTAGACAATTCAGAAAAAAGAATCATCTAAAAATGCAGAAGTTTTTGCATGTTAATTAACGAAATGTGCACTCAGCAGACATTTATCACCATCCCAGTAATAAGTCAAACGCTATGAACAAAGATAGATAGATAAGAAACATGAAGGGAAAAAATACATTTGCTTCTTAGAACTGAAACTCAACTTCTTCACACACAAAAGTATAATTCGGTGAAGAACTTATACCAATGAATAGGACACGGAAAATAAATATAGAATGCAAAGATATTAAAATAGAAGTTTAAAAACAAATATCTCACTTTATCTGTCAAATCTAGCACCACTGTATACAAATATCTTAGCAGTGTCCCGCTTCCAGGTTGGTCTGTAAAATTAACCATTTACATGCAATATGATTATCAAGATCAGAATCACACTCTGTAAAATGAACCACATACAGGCAATCGGAATATCAAAATTAGAATCACACAACCTTTTGAAGAAAAAAACGCGAAACTCCCAAATATAAGAAACGATAATAAAGAGGTACGAAATTTTGGCCATACTCAAGTCATCATAAAAATTGAAGTGGTCAAGAGTGGAGTTCAGTGGAAGAAGAAATAACATGATATAAGCAAATACTGGTTCTAGAAACGAAATAAAAGCTCTTTATGCAAGCAAACTGTGAGTTTATTATCCATACTCAAAACAACTTAAAAATGAGTAACAAAACACACCAGTACCATAATCGTATCGATTAGTTCATTCGGTGTTTTAAATAAAGGTTCTTCGAAAGGGTCTTATTGATCATATTACCCGCCACAGTTGTGTACTATCATACACATAGGTATTTAAGGGTTCATGATAAACAGTATGAGTATTTGATCAATTGCATCGAAGTGCAATACAATCTACATCAATTTTGTAAGAACCAAAATTGCAATATATAATTTTTCAAAACTAATTAGGCAGTGGAGATCTAAAATTGGAGTTACACTAACCAATATTTATTAACATCTAAACTTTGATAAAAGTACAAATGTAAAAGGTTGCCTTATCAAAGTCCAGTGCATCATTAGTAGCAGATTGCATAAATGGTGTCCAAATCCGGGGAGACCAAAATGGAAATTAAAGATTTTTTTTTTTTAAATGCAAATGAGAGGTTAAAGAATATTTTATTTAAGTTTGACCTGCCACCATAAAGGCTATAATGATTTGAGAGAAGATCCAAGCTTCAATCTTTTCCAGAGTTATCAAAATCTCAGTAAGGACTTACTTTCTATTGACAGGACTGGATGTTGGAGAGCTTTATCACTCCCTTTGAGAAGTTGTATTGTAGAAAATTACTGCCCAACTATGTTAAACATCACCTATTTGAATGAAAGAAATGTGAGAAAACCACCACACCTGCCATCAACCAAGAATTCGAAAACAAAAGAAACCAAAAGAGAACCCAGATAAGTTGATGGTGCCAAACCTGTATGTCTTTTCTAGGAACAGGGGCTTCCACAATCATGCTGCAAAAATAAGAGATAAGCTAATAAAAATCTTTAGTTAAAACAAAGCTGCACAGGTATGTGCGCGTTTAATTGCACACATGTGTGTGCGTTGAATTGGATACATGAGTTGGAGACTCTTCGAGATCACGTGAAAGAGCTGAGAAGAGAAGATGTACCTGAAACCCCCAAATATATTCGTTCAATTACTTTGCTTTCTCTTAATTTTTTCGGTCAAATGTGTATCTTAATAAGATGCTCTCCCAATTGAAAAAAAAATGACTCCCGTGGATTACGCTGGCCATTATTCTCATCAAAAAAGCTCTCCAACTTTCACCGATTAATAAACTTCCCATTATGCCTCTGCAAAACATGATCCTCACAAATTCTACCTAGATTCCATTGCAATGACAAAGATGTATCTTGGCCCGAAAAAGCAAGCCTAGACGGAAACCATCCAAAAATCAACGATATTTTGCCTTGCAAACCCACCAAAGTGCTGGTATAATTTTGCTTCAGATAGAAGAGGTTAGTATGACTCTCCATGACTATCTGAAGCAAATAGATACCAACACTTAAGTGGCCCTGCATGTGGAAGCGCCAAATTTCTGCTACAAATCTGATAGATGCAAAGACACGGATAAATCTATTAAGCAGAAGTTAAACACATAATAACACAGACCACACTAATGGCAAATAACAATAAGAATTAAACAGGTACAGAATATTAGTTAAAGTACTTAGCTGTGTTATCATGTCGAAATATTAACCACATAAATCAGAGTTCAAGAGAAGGCTAACCGTATTTAGGGGCACTGCTGCCACTGCACTAATCCGACAGTGAACACTTGGTAACAAACGGTTGACTACTTTTTGAAACCATTCTTTGTTATATTATGCCCTCAACTTGTTAAAATTTGCAGGTTTTTAGTATAATACCGATCCGATCCGTTTAGTTTAATGAAGCTAACAACAGACGAAAGAAAACAACATGGGAGTTGTAAATCCTCCCTATGCCAGCTCGAGCAAGGGAAGGCAAATATGGCCATGTAGTATAATCACCTGCCAAGCAAAATAAAAGACAATACATCTCCTGGCCACTGATAGACATGACACAAATAGCATACATGATTGCACGGGAGCTAGGAAAAGATATAACCATAACTGTACTCTTTGCTCCCTTGTATCCACTCATTTTCCGCCAACAGAAGTTTCCACAAATCTCAGTATATGCAATTGATCAGTGACTATTAGAAGAGAGCTCACAGTGAACCAAGACGAAACTACATCACGCGAAAACCAAAGGCAGAAAGACATGGGAAGCAAGTATTAGGATTTTCAATACCATGACATGCTGAAGCAGAGGGGAGACTAATGCATTTACCTTGACATATACACCAAAAAGATAACTACATAAATGCACAAATTAGCTTTATCAATATAGTGAAACTTCGCAATATTGAGATACTTGACAGAGATTTGAATCAGGATCAAACTCAAATGTGTTTTGAGTTCTGTTAGGATGAACATGATTATAAATTTATACATTACAGGCTTACTTCTGTTAATTTGAATTTCCTTTGACCCCTTCTTATTCTACATCCCCACCATCTTCCTCATAAGTTAAGCCAGCACCACCTTCAACCCATACATTTTCAGATTCTATATAAAATAAAACAATACTCTGACTCATGACATCCGTATTCATGAATAACCCTACAACCTAATTTACTAATGTGAATCCTAGACAAACCTAATTTACTAATGTTAATCCATAGGAAACTCAAAATTTGGGAATGAGAAGATTTAGAAGTAGTACCTATTTGAGACAGTAAACATCACATCTTCTCCACCAACAAAATTTGAGGATTTTAACCTAGAAAATTCAGAATCCCAATTACCAATTTATCAAATTATATCACCAAACTAATTTAGAGATCAAGATAGTTGATGGCTTCATGCAATCCAACTTGATTTGATATTAGCGAAAGAAAGGATTCCAAAAGAAAGCCCGATAGCTGCTCCTCCAATAGTATTGATGGTTTCTAACAACTGCTTTCAAGCAAAAACCATGAACACCTCTTTTTGATTCAACATCAAGCCCTGCGGTGAATAAGATGAAACAATCGAAAACAAAGAACAACTACTTCTGGGTTTAGTGTTCGTAGATAACTGAGAGCTAAGAGAGAATAGACTGAATTCAGACAGGGAAACAGCTGATTTTAGGGTTAAAAAAGAATAGAAAAGCCGAAATTTGTTGGCCGTCCAAGCAAAAACTCCATCCGGAGCTTCCCGACAGCCGGATCGGGTCCCCATTAGATCATGTCCGTTGATTGACTCTTTGATCACAGAGTCAAAGTGCATGTCTTTTTATAACAATGACTAGGTATCACCACCTACGGCCGGCTCAACCTTTTTCGATTTTTTTTGTTGTTTGGTCAGCTAGTCAGTATTCTTCCACAATTTTTTGGTCATTAACAAAACGGATTAGATTAGAACTGTCAATTGTCGAGCCTATAAGTTATTTGGGGCATGCGACCCTAGTGTTTTGTGGTCGTGTCAAATTAACAAAACTTTTTCGATTTTTTGTTGTTGTTTGGTCGGCTAGTCAATATTCTCCCACAAAATTTTGGTCATTAACAAAACTGATTAGATTAAATTATGAGCCTATAAGTTAGTTGGGCATGCGACCCTAGTGTTTTGTGCTTGTGTCAAATTAGTGAGGATGCCCAAGTGTCTTGTCGGTCGAAATCAAATTAGTTTGGGCTTACAACCCTGGTCGTAGCCTCTTAAGCATGCCCTAGTGTCTTGTTGGTCGTGTCAAATTACGAGCTTACTGACCCCGTAGTGACCTCTTAAGCATGTCCTAGTGTATTGTTGGTCGTATCAAATTAGTCATAGCCCCTAATTTCTTTTAATATTTATGGCCTTTAGGAAAATTAAATTACAATAGAAAATCTAATCATATTAGGATACGTAGTTGGGCGAACTAAGCTTTTCCTTGATCTTAACTCAAAGAGTATCCACAATCTCATGGTTGCGTTGACCCTTACTCGAAGGACCTACAATTCTTACAACATGTAAACTACAACATGTACATACTGACATTTGGGATTTTGGTCATGTAGGATCAGAATATCGCGACATCAATACTTCGCGAGATTAATAAATAACGACATTGTGAAGGAGTCGCAGGGAAGTAAAATAAATGACGCAATGAATGACGACAAACCAACATGGGAAGAATGTGAAGACTCAAATAAATTTAGGAGTGTCGCGAGAATTGATACATGTGCACTTGCGATATTTCGCAAGACATTCCCGAAAATAAAGGACAAATTAGCTTGTCATCCACCGCACTACTACCCTATATAAAGAGTTGAGTAAATCTGTTGTAGGAGAGTTCTTTTTGAATTGTTAAGCAAGTTTTGAGGAGAGAGAAAGTTTTAGAGTGATTGTAACTCTTAATTCATTTCTATTTCATATTGTAAAGATTCAAGTATTCAATTAATAGAAATCATAATCATTGATCTTAAAATGACTTAATTGTGTAAATTTTAGTGAGGGATGTAGTGTAGGATTTCCTGCAACTACATAATGGCGCTAGAAACAAGGACCGAGTAGAGATCAACCTTGTGAATTGAAAGAATCGGAGTAACAAGAAAGAAATTTCGCATAATTTTCAACAACTTACTAAAATTGAGAAATGGCTAGAAGAAGGAATGCATCGTAACAACCAACAATTGTAAGAAGAAGCGGGAGATTAGCGGAGAAAGGAGAAATGAAGTAGGAGAACCATCAAGAATAAACGCAAGAGATGAGAAGAAGGTCAAATTCAACCACCAATTCAACCAAAGACCAAATAGAGTAATAGATTATGATAGGGTGAGTGTGCATACATGGAGATCGATTCTATGGAACAAGAGAAGAAGTGCAACAATTGATAAATAATGGACAAGAGGAGAGAAATCGAGAAGAAATGGGAGAAATAACTCATAGAAATGAAGAAGTCGCAAAGATTAGAAGCATTGAGGCAAACAATACATGAAGAAAGGCGATTAGAAACTAAGAACGTGCAAATTTAACAAGGCAAAACCATGAGTTAAGAATGGAAAATATGAGGTTGCAAAATATAAGGTCGAGAAGTAATACTGTGTCAAGATCGGGATCGGTTAGAGATGATATGAGGAGAATATTACCTCGTAGAAAATGTTAATGAAGAAAATCTAGAAAGAGATCCAAATCTCTGAAGAAGGATGCTGCGAAAGAAGGGAAGTGGTGTATATTCCACGTCCCGAGATTTTGCTGTAATGGCCAAAATGACTAAATCAAGGAAATAGGCGTGAGAATAGTCCAATTGGTGAAGAAAATCGGAAGAAGGAAGAAGAATACCGCATGGGAGAGAAACACAGAGGAAACAAAAGGGGATTGAAGATGACATCGAAAAGCATTATATCGAACAAGCGCGTCTAGCTTGCGAAAGGGAAAGATTAAGAGTAGAAATGGAAGAACGGAATTGGAGGAAGCAATTCGGCGGAACAATCATGACAATCGAGAAAGAAGGCGCGAGCAAAATCGCAACAATGGAAATATCAATGAAGAATATGAAAGAATACAAAGGAGAACCGATAGACAACCAAGAAGAGAAAATGATAGATACAATGGTGTGCGAATTCGTGAACGAGATGAAGGAGAAAGTCGCAGAGAAAGAAGAGAAGAAAATGCCGAACAAGAAAATCAAGGTAGATATGAACGCAGTAAGAGAGAGGCGATCTAAAAATACCAATAAATTCGAACCCCGATGTAAATGAACAAATCTTAAGAGAGTTGGCAGAGATGAGAGGAATGTTGAACAATAGAAGAAGAGGAGGAAGAAGACAATTGATGAGGCCATCGAAGAGGCCGCGAAAACCCCTTTACATTAGAGGTGCAATTAGGAGGAATACCCCAAAGTGCAATTTACCCGCATTAACCAAAGATTTTTGATGGAACAACTTTGCGCAATACAACACATCAAAGCGTATGTGAGATGTATGCTACAAATGGGAAAATCATGACGCCATATTGTGCAAATATTTCGCATCAAATTTAACAGAGAAGCACTGAAATGGTTTGAGGGTTTACCAAGAAACACAATCACGTCATTCAACCATTTACAAGCTATATTCTTAGGGGCATATATAAGTAACAACTCCTCGCGACCAGGAATTGAAGATGTATTTGGGCTGAAACAAAGAGTTGGCGAAAGTTTAAGACACTTAACTGTGAGGTGGAAGACAATGTGTAGCGAAATGGTCGGACGAGTGGATGAAAGATATCTTATTTTATCATTCATAAACGCTATGTTCGCAACCAATTTGTTATATATTCAAATCTTTAGAGTCAAGAATACAATTACAATGACTGAGTTGCGAGAACTTCAGGAGGAATATATTGCTCTAGAGGAAAGGCAAAACGAGATGGAATCATACCCAGTTGCGAATACAAATTCAAACGCTGCGAATGCAAGTTTATTACCCAAGTTGATAAACACAGTAGCGAGCACTTCGCAAGGGCAACAAAAAAAGATAATAGATGATGGACAGCCAAAGATAGTAGTTATGGGAAGCCGTGATCGTGAAGAGTTTGAAAGAGAAAGGAACTACTACAACCGTGGCGGCAATAACAAAATTCAAAGAATTGATCATCCGCAAGAAACTTATGGAAGTCGAAGGCGTAATTATCATGGAGGGCAAAATAAGTCACGATTAGTGTGGAGGAAATCAGAATGCCACCATTAAATACTAGTGTTGAAAAAATATGGGAAGCTATACTCTTGATGGAAAACATACCGCACCATGGAACATGGGGAATGAGCCACCACCAAGTGATAGAAGTCACGAGTTCTGTTCTTACCACCGCTTTCATGGACACTTAACAAATGACTCAGAAATATAAAAAGAATCATCCTCGTAATGATTGACCAAGGAAAGCTGAGTCATTTTCTAAAAAGTGAAAAGAAGGTTCAACCGTTACCACCACCGCCAGAAATGCACAGAACAAACTCAGCAAAGGGGAAAGAAACATTCGTAATAGAAGTGGGATCGAAAGCTAAAAATTTGTTTTGCAACTCCATTGTACATTCATACCGAACAATTGAAGATTTTCATGATAATGTTCTCAGTAGGGTTTTCGCGAGGGATGCTGATAATAAAAAAGTGATGAACATCGCGAAGGCATCGTAGTTAAAAGAATGGCAAATGCAGATTATTTCTTTCACCGCAGAAGAGATTCCTGAAGGTAGAGAGACGCATGATAGCCCATTGGTTGTAAATTGGAAATTAATCCAAAACCCGTAGATGGCGAAGACGGTGAAGCGAGAGAATTCTGGGCGATCAATAGAATCTTAATTGATACGGGAGCTCAAGAACATTCTTTTTACCATACTTACAAGACTATGGGTGGGAAGGATGAAGAATTGAAAACTTCGACGTATAAAATATATGGTTTCAATGGCAAGCGAATAAGCCTAAAGGAGAAGTTCATATGAGAATACCTTTGCAAGGATTATCAATCGAAATTTTGTTCGTGTAGTCGATGTGGAGTCCCCTTATAATGCATTGATCGGAAGGCCATGGTTGCACGAAATTCTGGGTGTAGCGTCGACTTATCATCAGTGTATAAAGTTTCCTCATCCTAGCGGTGTCGGAATTATAAAGGGAGATTGGACGGAAGGACAAAAATGCTATGAGATTGATGTGGAGAGTTGCGAGGAGAGAGCTGCAAAAATAAAGGGCTGGAAGCAAAATACAAAAGATGAACAAAGAAGAGAAAGGTTGATGGTGGATACCATAGATACAAGAGGTGAAGATACATTGCGAAGCAAGTGCATGAAAACAGTTGAAAATTATAATGGAAAGGAGTCATTAAGAGATTTGAATGGTGCAGAGGCAGAGAGCAGCAGGAGCAAAAAGTGTAAGAAATGAATAAACAATAATTGAAGAAGAAATACGCGAGAATCTCGCCATCAAGAATGTATGAAAATTTGATTGAAGAATTGAAAAACAAAAATGAATAAATAAAGCAAGATTGTGCGATAGCTTCGCAAACAAAATAACAAGAGAAAACCAAAAATGAATGATTGAATGAATTAACAAAAATGAAAGAGTGAGTGAATGGGACGAACCTTTATGGCGTACACCCTAGTTCGCGAATGATATTTCGCAAGAGGCAAATGTAAGACCTAAAGTGCGTCATATAAGGGGGTATCTCTTGACATGGCTCGTGGGAAAAGGTTACACCGCTCCCGGAACCCGAGTCATGGAGATTTGGGGCCCATGAAAGCCTATCCGGAGAGATACCTTGGATTTCCAACTATATATATAAGGTTATACCCCAGGACGCCCGAGGGTCTCTTCCAAGGAGTCGAGGCATATTCTCAAGGCGCCGGGGTACACGGTTGAGCCAAGAGTGCCCAGGGGCATTTGAAGTGTCTCGGCCATTCTTGGAAAGTCTTGGCATATGTTGCACTCGGCCCAAGAAAACTCCATTTAGGGTGCAGCCTCGTAACCATAAACCCTATAGGTATAAGGGATAAGAGGCTGCGAAAACAACTGGTTGTTGTTAAGACTGGATGGGAGGAGATAGTCTTGTATGGCCGATGTACGCCTCCTTGAAGGGGCAACCAGGGAGATGATAAGGGCGGCTGATCGCGGTCGTAAGCGTCAAAAATAATTTACACTTTCTTACTACTCAAAATATAAATATAGCAAGGGCAAGAAAGGATCGTTCCCACAGAGAGGTCTAGGTTGTCAAATTGTTATGGTTTCCTATATAAAACACCCGGAAGAATTTCTGATTGTGTAAATAAAAATAAACAAAAAAAACAAATAAAGTACGCAAATCAAGGATGTGAAAATATTGGATAAAGGTTTCATCTTCAATTGTAAACAAGTTTATGAATATATGAATAGAATTCGTATTTAATCTCACTATCATCAAAAGCCATAGAATACCTTATTGCAAGAATATTCCGTAATTTCCAAAGTTATCAACACACACATTAGGGCTGCGTATGTGAAATCTACCTAAAGAATAACCTAACGCCTTGCGCTAATCAAGTTCAATTCCTAGGAGCATTAAGTTTCGAAATAGGCTAATCAATGCAATTGTAATACATTGCGCAAAACAATTCGGACAAAGGTCAATTTCTACATATGACTACGAGGATGTATCACTACAACCTAGAATCATATCATGCTACTCGTATTCAAGGTTATCGCTCGATGAAAAACCCTAAAATAGCTATAGATATGGATGTGAGTTCAATCAATTCTAGACTCGACTAAACAAACATTCAATCATATTGCAATCCATCAATCATGCAATTATTGTAACCCGTAGAAATCATACGATAATATTGAGAGGAAACTAATTCATAAAAATCATAACTTGGTTGCAAAATCCAACTACATATTCAACCAATAATAAAAACTTAGTTACTTGTGTTTTTGGAAATCATCATAGAAAGTTTAGAAGAACCTATCATGTGAAACCCTAGAACAAAAGTAGAAGTCTCCCTAATGGAGATATATGGTTTTGAGAAAGAGTTTTCTATATATATGCTTCTCCCATTCCATAAGGATACTCCTTCCAATATTAGGTCTTCTCAAAACCCATCTCCAAGTGATCCACCAAGCCCATGTGTGAGAAAAACCCATGTAGAAAATATGTTCAAAAATACGTCGCCGAAAACGGATTGTGGCTTAATCCCGCCTGAATAATCGCCGAAAACTATCTCGTGTGACCGCAAAGTCAACCTTGGCCACCGGCCAACTTGGTCAAATCGGTCGGGTCAATCTGGCCAACTCGGGTCAACTCTGGCCGATCACTGGGCCGAGTCAACACTGGGTCACCGAGTCGTGGAAAGTCAGACCGTCGTTGATTGAGAGTCGATTCACTCGGTCCGAGTTAATTCTAGCCAAGCCATTGCACATGCCATATCCTGAGCTGCACTATCATTATGCTTCAAGATCCTCTACTCAGCCGCAGATTACCTCATTCCTCCAACAGCAAACCCTTTCTTTCATCTTCATCATAACTTCAATCCATAGCTTAAATCCAAATCCACCAAACCACCAGACTCAATTTCTTCTCATCAAGCTTCAAACCGAGCTTCATCGCCATCAATAATAACAAGCAATGACCCATTCTCGACTCGGCCAACCACAATTCTTCACCGCATAGCTTGCATATCTCAGAGTTCCTAATACCACCAACTTGCCCCGCTTCCTAAACCGCATCTCCTTAATTCCATTCACGAACTTGTAACACAAAACCGAGACCCAGCTTGCATTCCACTTCAACCATTCCGTGCCCTCGAGTCTCCAAATTATCAAATCCATAATCTGCACTGTAAGCCTTGCACAAACTGCAACTCTCACTCCACGCCTTCTCCCTACAATTCAGCTCAGTGCAACAATAAACATCACACTTGAGTCAATCCATTCATTCCATTCAACACCCGATCATTCTGCAGCCTTCCCGCAACTCAATCAAGATCTCGCAATTCCTACTCAATTCAACCGCCCTTGCTCAAGCATCTCAATTTACACTTTGATTCCATCCAAAGACCACCAACTCGAACCATTGCCAAGTTCTCTTCTTGAATCTCCTCATGACACCCACACAATCATCACTGACTCCATTTAATATTGCAATCATTGCAGCATCACCTACAGCTCACTGCATACCACAACCATCACCACCTGCATCTCCTTGCCTAACCTGAGTACCACCAACAGCTGCTCATCAATCTTCGCTTCTGCCAGCACCAAGCACAAACTCTCAGTAGCCGCACCAGAATTCTTGCAATCTCTATCAGACAAACCCTAACTCTTCTTAGATTCCATTATTCCCTGTTCAGGTTCATGACTAATAGCTAGTTGCAGCAGCAACTCAAACCACCACTGTAACTCACCCCAACCAGTTCACAATTCAAGCCACCAGTTCATTTCAGCACTGAACCACAAAACCAATTTATCACTTCCATGCACCCTGAACTGTAACTCCTCGCAACACTGCGAGCAACACTCAGCCAATTAACAACACAGCACCATTATCTTATAATTCTCCAGCTCTGACATTCATTTCGATTGCCGGTTGCTCATCTCAGTTACCAAACTCCAGCTGAGAGTCATTACCACAATACCTGCCAAAACAACAATCCGCCACTCCGAAACTCGCTCCAGCCCAGACCATTCTCATCATCCTTGCACTTCTTCAATCCCCGTAATTCCAATCCATTACCGAGTTTGTTGATATCTAGCCCGCACTATGCCATCACTGCACCACCACTTGTCCCTGCAACACACCCATTCCTTGCTCTGCACACTCACCACACCCACTACTTCAATTGGCTGGTGCAAGCCTGCAATCACCAGCTCAAACCCAAAGACTATCAGCACAGCAACTTCATCTCTACCTATTTCATGGCATCAACTACCAGATCATTGGTCTTCTCTGCATTAAACCCCAATCTCATCTAATATTCAATTCAACACAAACCCATCTTCGATTCAACAGAAGAGGCTTGAATTTCTTCTTCATCTGAGCTTCTAGGTCTAGCCTGTGTCAATTCACTACAAACCCATCATTTCATCATTCTTTAATTCCAATTCGAACCATCAGCTGCATTTCATTTCCTCCATCTTGAACTCCAACAAACCCGTTAACAGTTCTTCCTCAAAATCGACAAGAACTTCAGCCATTAATCCTCTGAATTCCATTCAAACCGTACTTCCTCTCAAACCCTACTCTGTGATTCAGTTCGTCTTCCAATCCATCATCTTAGCTCTCAGCTTCAGATCCATACTCAAATTTCTGCTCGATCGTCTCTCGATTTAACAGCAGGAATCGCTGCTGTTTTTCTTTTGTCTGAGTTTCAAAGTGAATGAGAGAAACATATCTCGGATTCAGTATTGTAGTAGATAGGATTTACTTAGGCACTCGCTGCTTGGATAAGGGCTGTCCTGCATAATTCTTGTATTGTCAGTTTCAGGGGACTGACAAGCTTAATCATTGATTTCGCTCCTGGAATGATCTCTTTCTTTCGCCGTGGGCTTCGCTTTTCATTATCTCCAAGACGATGAGAAGAAATCCCGGATTTGAGCGAGTCTCACTTCTTTTTGCTCCAATGACTCCAAAGTAACTACAAAACTCAAAAACACACATAAAGTACATAATTCACAAGAAAAATAGCAAAGAAAGCGTAACTACTAGATAGTAAATTAGGTGTTTTAGACACCTATCGATTCCCCCACACTTAGACTTTGCTAGTCCTCGAGCAAATCAAACAAAACAATAAAATACAACAACTCCGTGTCGTCGAGGCTACTGGTCACTTTTAGCATAAATAACAAGCCTTTAAACCCCTAGGTGTCCCTAGTGGACGAGTTATAGTCTCGTGAGGGTTTACTAGAGATATACCCACAAAACCTACTTTCAAACTCCGTCTATTCGTGACAAATCAATGAACGAATCCAAAATGACTACAGGAGGAGGTACCTTGCAAATTCAATTCATATAATAGTAAATAAACTCTAATTAGATAGTCGAACAAGCCACAATACTCGGAAACTAACAAACCACAATCACAATGAAAAGATTAAGAAGATGGATATAGATGTAGATGTTGGCGAATGTTCACAAGTGTTCGATGTTTCCCATATCTGTCTGAAGGTCACTGCTAAGATGAACCTAATCCTATTGATTGAGTTGTTGGTCTAGAATGCTACATCAAATCAATTGGCATATACAAGGGAACCAAGAGTGACTTTATTCAACACAATAATAATTTCTTCTCTTTTTTTTTTATATGATTGGATCAAACTGGATCCAATTTCTCTTTTTTTTTTTTTTTTTTTTAGACGGCATGATTAGATCTTTTGGATCCAAGCGCATGCTTCCTTGTCAACACGTATATGATAGTTGCCTTGGATCCTGCATTCCACGCTTGTTTAGGCGACGGAGACAGGGACTACGTTTCACACATACTGTTATTCCCAAGTGTCTTTTTATTCCGTTTTGGTCTAATTGATCGGTCTTTTTTTTTTCTTTTCTTTTTCATGTATTTTTTTTTCATCATTTTTTTCTTCTTCTAGTAACTCAATCACTCTATTTCATCCTAGCAAGTAATAACACGTCGATGTTTAGTGACCCACCAAAGCACTTAGAGAACAATAGATAAATATGGAAAAATAAAAATAGAATATGATATGGTGATATTCCGAGATATGGTAACAACTATCATGGTATTTATGATTTCATGAGCTATGTTCTTCCCTTTTAGTTAAATGGTCCTCAACTCCCCGCATTCAAAATGGTTCCATCCACTAATGGTGTCATCCTAAAGGCACAAATTTCTAGATTTCAGAGTTCAAAAAGCACAATTTTTTTCTTGGTTTTTCTATTTTTCTCATTTTTTTTTTTTTTTAAAAAAGGCATAAAGCAAACTAAAACAAATTATACAAACATATAAATGCTCCCCCACACTTAAACTTTACATTGTCCTCAATGTAAAATTGAATCTTCCAAAGAAAGTCCAAGGTGGGAAATTCCGCAAATAATATGCAAAAACAAAGAAACTAAAGATAAAAGCAAATGCATAAAAATAAAAAGATAAAGGTAAAGATACAAACCGCAAAAGGATAAGAGATGGGTTGCCTCCCACTAAGCGCTTGTTTTAAAGTCGACGGCCCGACTTGCTTCTTGTAAGATTCATTCCCCATACACCAATAATCGGAAAAGTTGGGGATCCTTCCATAGAACCTGTTTTGCAAACACTAGCTTCGCACAAATATTAGTAATATAAAACAAAATGAAGCTATGAACCGATAAAAGCTTCCCCACACTTATTCTTGTCCACACTTGGAAGTGTATAAAGAATATAGAAGTCGGGTACTTCCACGGTTTCTTGTTCCATAACCTGCATAGTATGAGAATCAAGTATCTCTAATGGCGGATATCGAGATATAAAATCATTCAACAATATTTTTGAAGCACATAAATTTAAACCAATAAGAGGTAAAGGAGAAGAAACAATAGGCAAAGGGTTAGATAAACCTTGCACAATCTCTTGTATCACGGAATCCTCTTCATCCTTGAAAAACTCAAGTGAATTATTCACCTCTTGGATATCATGGTCCTCTATCAAACCTTGCAACCATTCTTTCGTCCGTTTCTGCCTTAACCAAAGTCTCGACATAAACATCATCATTATAATCATTTGCAAGCTCAATTGGGTCTTCCACAATATTGGTCATAACGGCCTCATTCTCAACATACTCCTCTTCATTAGACTCACACCTTGTTGCAAAGAAAGTTTTTCTAACACACTAGTTTCATCATACTCATGTACCTTTTGAATAGGTGGTTGATCATTATAAAGATCAAGAGTTGAGTCTACTACACTAATGTCATCAAATATTTCCAAAGGTTGGTCCTTTTCAACACAATCAACTTTACCGCAAAAAGACTCCATTGTACACTCCTGTGGATGCCACCATAAATTGGTACAAACGATGTATTTGCATAATAATCATCATCACTATCATAGTCATCATAAGATTGGCTACCACTTCCTGAAGTTTGGTCTTTCGCTAATTTTTCATGTCCTCTTTGTATTCTTCAATGCCTTGTCTTAAAGCGGAAACACCTTTTTGAAGCTCTTGAGTGATCCATCCAAATTTTGAAAATAGTGTTCCATTTGTTGGTAAAGCTCATTCGACAAAGAAAAAGTAGAATTACTTACTTCATATGTATTGCTAGGCCAATTATATTCCCTTTGAATGGGTGGATGATCATAACTACGATCGAAATTGGGCCAAACATACTATGAGCACATTCGGTCGATGAAATTGGTTCCACGCTGGGTTGTCCGCAAATTGACTCCATGCTGTCCATAAATTGTTGCATCTCATCTACCAAACTAGAGGAAAAATTGATAGAGTAAAACTAGTCTCCCTCCTTGTGGTTGCTCACTTACATACCCACCGTAAGAAGGTTGGAATGTATGAGAACAACTAAAAGGGTCCATGGAATATTGACCATAACCAAAGGATTGGTTTTGATTGTATTCCCCATAAGGGTGATAGTTTTCATGTTGTTGAGGTTGAAAGCCGTATTGATTGCTCCAATATGCTCCTTCCATAGAAATTGGTACCTCAAACGAGATTCTCAAAACTCGAATAAGAACCAAAGAATAAGAAAAAGTAAAACAAAACTAAATACAAAAATAAGAAACCAAAAACAATTAACAACCGCTGCCTCCCCGGCAGCGGTGCCAAAATTTGATCGCGGTCGTAAGCGTCAAAAATAATTTACACTTTCTTACTACTCAAAATATAAATATAGCAAGGGCAAGAAAGGATCGTTCCCACAGAGAGGTCTAGGTTGTCAAATTGTTATGGTTTCCTATATAAAACACCCGGAAGAATTTCTGATTGTGTAAATAAAAATAAACAAAAAAACAAATAAAGTACGCAAATCAAGGATGTGCAAATATTGGATAAAGGTTTCATCTTCAATTGTAAACAAGTTTATGAATATATGAATAGAATTCGTATTTAATCTCACTATCATCAAAAGCCATAGAATACCTTATTGCAAGAATATTCCGTAATTTCCAAAGTTATCAACACACACATTAGGGCTGCGTATGTGAAATCTACCTAAAGAATAACCTAACGCCTTGCGCTAATCAAGTTCAATTCCTAGGAGCATTAAGTTTCAGAAATAGGCTAATCAATGCAATTGTAATACATTGCGCAAACAATTCGGACAAAGGTCAATTTCTACATATGACTACGAGGATGTATCACTACAACCTAGAATCATATCATGCTACTCGTATTCAAGGTTATCGCTCGATGAAAACCCTAAAATAGCTATAGATATGGATGTGAGTTCAATCAATTCTAGACTCGACTAAACAAACATTCAATCATATTGCAATCCATCAATCATGCAATTATTATAACCCGTAGAAATCATACGATAATATTGAGAGGAAACTAATTCATAAAAATCATAACTTGGTTGCAAAATCCAACTACATCTTCAACCAATAATAAAAACTTAGTTACTTGTGTTTTTGGAAATCATCATAGAAAGTTTAGAAGAACCTATCATGTGAAACCCTAGAACAAAAGTAGAAGTCTCCCTAATGGAGATATATGGTTTTGAGAAAGAGTTTTCTATATATATGCTTCTCCCATTCCATAAGGATACTCCTTCCAATATTAGGTCTTCTCAAAACCCATCTCCAAGTGATCCACCAAGCCCATGTGTGAGAAAAACCCATGTAGAAAATATGTCCAAAAATACGTCGCCGGAAAACTGGGATTGTGGCCGGAATCCCGCCAGAATAGTCGCCGGAAACTGTCTCAGGTGACCGGCAAAGTCAACCCGGTCACCGGTCAACTTGGTCAAATCGGTCGGGTCAACTGGGTCAGATCGGGTCAACTCGGTCAGACCGCTGAGTCAACACTGGGTCAGCTGAGGTGGAAAAGTCGCCCCGTCGGTGATTGAGAGTCGAAGATCGACTGGGTCCGAGTTAATTCTGGCCAAGCCATTGCACAGGCCATATCCTGAGCTGCACTATCATTGTGCTTCAAGATCCTCTACTCAGATGCAGATTACCTCATTCCTCCAACAGCAAACCCTTTCTTTCATCTTCATCATAACTTCAATCCATAGCTTAAATCCAAATCCACCAAACCACCAGACTCAATTTCTTCTCATCAAGCTTCAAACCGAGCTTCATCGCCATCAATAATAACAAAGAACAACCCATTCTCAAACTCGGCCAACCACAATTCTTCACTGCATAGCTTGCATATCTCAGGTTCCTAATACCACCAGCTTCGGTGCCCTGCTCCTAAACTGCATCTCCTTAATTCCATTCACAGAACCTGTAACACAAAACCGAGACCCATTCTTGCATTCCACTTCAACCATTACGTGCCTCGAGTCTCCAGCCATCAAATCCATAATCTGCAATTGTAATGCCTTGCACAACAAGAACTCTCACTCCACAGTCTTCTCCCTACAATTCAGCCAGTAACAATAAACATCACACTTGAGTCAATCCATTCATTCCATTCAACACCGATCATTCTCAGCTTCCCGCAACTCAATCAAGATCTCGCAATTCCTACTCAATTCAACCGCCCTTGCTCAAGCATCTCAATTTACACTTTGATTCCATCCAGCACCACCAACTCGAACCATTGCCAAGTTCTCTTCTTGAATCTCCTCATGACACCCACACAATCATCACCAGACTCCATTTAATATTGCAATCATTGCAGCATCACCTACAGCTCACTGCACACCACAACCATCACCACCTGCATCTCCTTGCCTAACCTGAGTACCACCAACAGCTGCTCATCAATCTTCGCTTCTGCCAGCACCAAGCACAAACTCTCAGTAGCCGCACCAGAATTCTTGCAATCTCTATCAGACAAACCCTAACTCTTCTTAGATTCCATTATTCCCTGTTCAGGTTCATGACTAATAGCTAGTTGCAGCAGCAACTCAAACCACCACTGTAACTCACCCCAACCAGTTCACAATTCAAGCCACCAGTTCATTTCAGCACTGAACCACAAAACCAATTTATCACTTCCATGCACCCTGAACTGTAACTCCTCGCAACACTGCGAGCAACACTCAGCCAATTAACAACACAACACCATTATCTTATAATTCTCCAGCTCTGACATTCATTTCGATTGCCGGTTGCTCATCTCAGTTACCAAACTCCAGCTGAGAGTCATTACCATAATACCTGCCAAAACAACAATCCGCCACCTGAAACTCTGCTCCAGTTCCAGCACCATTCTGTCATCCTTGCACTTCTTCAATCCCTGCAATTCCAATCCATTACTGAGTTTGTTGATATCTAGCCTGCACTATGCCATCACAGACCACCACTTGTCCCTGCAACACACCCATTCCTTGCTATGCACACTCACCACACCCACTACTTCAATTGGCTGGTGCAAGCCTGCAATCACCAGCTCAAACCCAGAGACTATCAGCACAGCAACTTCATCTCTACCTATTTCATGGCATCAACTACCAGATCATTGGTCTTCTCTGCATTAAACCCCAATCTCATCTAATATTCAATTCAACACAAACCCATCTTCGATTCAACAGAAGAGGCTTGAATTTCTTCTTCATCTGAGCTTCTAGGTCTAGCCTGTGTCAATTTACTACAAACCCATCATTTCATCATTCTTTAATTCCAATTCGAACCATCACCACAGCTCATTTCCTCCATCTTGAACTCCAACAAACCCGTTAACAGTTCTTCCTCAAAATCGACAAGAACTTCAGCCATTAATCCTATGAATTCCATTCAAACCGTACTTCCTCTCAAACCCTACTCTGTGATTCAGTTCGTCTTCCAATCCATCATCTTAGCTCTCAGCCTTCTGATCCATACTCAAATTTCTGCTCGATCGTCTCTCGATTTAACAGCCAGGAATCGCCTTTGTTTTCTTTGTCCGAGTTTCAAAGTGAATGAGAGAAACATATTTCGGATTCAGTATTGTAGTAGATAGGATTTACTTAGGCACTCGCTGCTTGGATAAGGGCTGCCCTGCATAATTCTTGTATTGTCAGTTTCAGGGGACTGACAAGCTTAATCATTGATTTCGCTCCTGGAATGATCTCTTTCTTTCGCCGTGGGCTTCGCCTTTTCATTATCTCCAAGACGATGAGAAGAAATCCCGGATTTGAGCGAGTCTCACTTCTTTTTGCTCCAATGACTCCAAAGTAACTACAAAACTCAAAAACACACATAAAGTACATAATTCACAAGAAAAATAGCGAAGAAAGCGTAACTACTAGATAGTAAATTAGGTGTTTTAGACACCTATCAGCGGCACCCTCCATTAGGGAGCTGATAAGTGTCACAAGACGGCAATGTCATGGGGCTTTATATTCGCAAGAACATTTAGGCCTGTCATATTGTCGCAAATGAAATATCCTGCAGAGGCAAAAATACTAAAGAAATGATAAGACAAGATCAATGGGTCATTACATGAAAGTGTAAGGACGTCCTGCGATCTTGTCGCAAGACGTCAATGTCATGGGATTTTATATTCGCAAGAATATTTAAACCTGTCATATTGATGCAAAAGGAGGGGTGGCAAAATAAGACCTTTACCTAGGAAGGCAAAATAAAACCACACAAAAACAATGATAAGACAAGATCAATGGGTCATTACATGAAAATGTAAAGACGTCCTGCGATTTTGTCGCAATGATGAATTTCAACATAAATGATGATAAAATAAACACAAGAAATCGAGTAAGCAAACAAGCTTGCGAGTACGATTATATTTCTATATTTATCTCAGAAGAATCAAAGAACAACATTGCTTGAAATTAAGAAGTATCATTACTTAAAGATTATCGACTTGATTTATCTCATATGAAAATAAATAACAAGAGGCAAGTATGGGAATGATTAGAATAAAAACTTGTTATTTATTTTCATATGATAAATTTACAATGAGAGATTAAAAAATGGAAGGTTAAAAGGATAAATATACAAATATCACAAGAAGAGAAAGGAAAATGGAACAATCTAGCAACTTATTCTTCTTTATCAGATTCTTCTTCTTCGCTTACATCACTATCAGAGACATCTGGGCAAGGCATATTATCGAATTTCATCGAGAAGACAAGGATATGAAGAAAGAGGAATGTCGTGATCATTGCAAATCTGTTCAATAGTTTGGTTGCGAAACGAACAAAGATCATTAT
This sequence comes from Papaver armeniacum, assembly GCA_023531295.1. Classification (NCBI taxonomy): domain Eukaryota; kingdom Viridiplantae; phylum Streptophyta; class Magnoliopsida; order Ranunculales; family Papaveraceae; genus Papaver; species Papaver armeniacum. Next base: position 187,618 of record JAJJWW010005370.1, on the reverse strand, counting down.
TGAAATTCGCCACGTAGTTTGTAGTTTCTTCTTCATCTTAGAATATTTGTCATTGCGAAGAGAGAAGTCTTTTGCAAGTTGCGCTTTCTCAGATTCAAGTTCCTTGATTCTAGTTTGAAACCTCTTCTCAGATTTTGCGAACAAATGACAATGAGTTAGCAAACTTAATAACAGATTTAAGTAAAAATAAGTGGAAAAATAATGAAGAATAGTAAAACAAAATTTCTCTCGTCGAAATCATATCTTTAACCAAGGCATTATGCTCAAGCATGAAGACCGTTAACACCTAAGTTATTTCTCGCATTATCTAGAACCTTCGCAGCCCAAGCTTAATTCATCATCATTATTTATGACAAGAAGTGAATGAATTTGATTTTCTCGCTCATTAAGTATGGCATTTTGGCGAAGGGATTCATCTCGTTCAATTTGGACTTCAAGAATAGTTTTTGGATTTTTGCTAATGCTTGTGCACCTTGATTAGCAATGCGATCCTTATCATCTATGAGGCTGCTAATCTTTTTCCTTAGAATACTATTACTCTCCTGGGAGTCAAGATATAAACGTTTAAATCGGTTGGATAAACATAAAATAGATCTATGTTCAATTTCTAAAAGATGAAATTTGGTTCGAAGTTCATTTAATGAGAGAGAATTAGTCTTGTTTGAAGAACTACTTAAAGATTCATTGAGATGAGCGAGAAGAGCATTATCATCCATAGGTTCAGGGAATGAATGTAGAAGGATGGCTTCGTCAGAAAGATTATAAATGTCTGCGAAAATAATAAGTCAGGCAAAGGAAAATAAATGGCAAAGTAGAAATGGAGAAAAAAAAAAGAGGGTGTTATACCGTAAAGTTGCTGATTAGCACTTTGAAGTGTAGATATTTTGTCTCTCTGGGAAGAAGACTCAACTCCCAATTGTTGAATTCTTTCGTCCTTCTTGCGAGATGTCGCAACTTCAATTTCTAGCTCTTTGATCTTCTCCTTAAGTTGAAGATTTTTCTTCTCAAGATTGTTGCGTCTTTTCTCGAGGTCTGAGGCAACGACAAAGGAAGCTCTCCCAGACTATAAAGGAAAGTAAAGAAATTGTTAAGGTAAGGTTTATGATCGAAATCGCAAAGAAATAACGAAATATGAACATACAAAGCACTGAGTGCGTTTAAGAGAATGGGAGTCATTGTTCGGGAAACTCCGCGAAAAGATTCATTATCCTCTAACAGGGGGGGGCATCGCAAATTTTAGCGAGAGCTTCGCAAGTAGCAGATAAATGATCATCTCCCAATCCTTGCATAGAATCGGAGAAGACACTAGACAATTGCGCCATAGCTGAAGCGACCGAATGACATTCCTTTGCAGAAGAAGTATCAACCTCATCTTCATCTTCGTCAGAACTCTCGCTGGTTTGGGAACTAGAACGAGAAGAAGGATGGATTTTCCGTTTTTTAGAAGATGGTGCGGAAGATTTATCCTTGCGAAGAGTGATTTTATTCTTGCCCTTAACCTTCGCAAATGGGAATGTTAATTTCTTCAACAACCTTCGCACACGAATGAAGATAAGAAACAGAGGCAACAATATTGTTAAAAATAACAAAAGAAAGTATTTCTTACTTCATCCGTGATTGATCGGAGTATCGCTAGAGTACTCGCCTTTGGGCGTCTTTCATAACTCCTTTTCAATTTGGCAATCTGAAAATTTTACAAGTCTAGTAAATATAAGAGGAAGGAAATATCGCAAAGCAAACCTGAAATAAGAAGTATACCTCTTTTGCTTTCTCGGGCCACTTAAATTCCCAAGGATGGTAGTTTGCGAGATTTGCAGGAGTGTATGAGAACCCGCAATATAAGGTCCGTTCAAAAACAAGAGGAACAACCCACCATTTCTCATCCTTGGAATACCGAGGAACGTTATTTTTGCCCGAGTGCCGATCAATATCTTGCATGAGCACTTATCACTGAAATATTATCTTTTCTCTTCAATCGAGCACCCCAAATGAGATTTATCATTTCTCATATTTATTACTTCATAATTTTCAAAAAAGTTTTCCACAGTATATTTCTCAGCGTCTATTTCTAAATCCGCGAATCTAGGATCTTTGACATCATCAGGATATAAAGATCCCTTACCAGCGCCACGATTGGCGAATTCGAGCATTAGACGGATGCAATCACCACTTAGTTGATAAATAGCTCGCGAGAATTTCTCATGAGCAAGAATTTCATAGAATAAAGGTATCTCGGGATTGTATAGTGGAATGGGAAGGCCTGCGAGAATTTGACCCAGCGAGATTATGATTTTCTGATCATCACACTGATGATCAGAAAACAACTTTGCGAAAGTATAGATGAAGATTCTTGATCAGGAATGGTCGATAAGATGAAGCCCTTCTCTTGAAAATTCTTTTGAGCTTCATTAAAAAGGGGTTTATATGTGCGACCAAGTGAAGCCATTTTTAGAGTATGGGAATGATTAGAAAATTGAAGATCAAGAGAAAGAAAGAAGGAAAGATTTACAGCAGCATAACGCAAATTGGAGGAAGAGAAGTTGCGAGAAGAAAAGTTGCAGAGGGAAAATAAAAGAGAAGAAGAGAAGGGTAATAAAACTATATATAGAGAGAAGAATCCTCGAGAAAACAAATGCATTTAATGCGAGATGGGACGTGAATGGTCAAGAATAAACGGTTGAAAGAGACGTGTCAAGAAAAGAGTGGAAGAAGAAACACCTGTAATAAATTCCGTGTAAATATACGGGAGTGAAACAGATAAAGATGAACAATTGCGGCATTTCAAAAAATTGGTTCTCATGACATTCTCTCCTTCGCAGAGAAGACATGAGAAGAGGCAAGATGTAAGATCAGAATATCGCGACATCAATACTTCGCGAGATTAATAAATAACGACATTGCGAGGGGTCGCAGGGAAGTAAAATAAATGACGCAATGAATGACGACAAATTTAACATGGGAAGAATGTGAAGACTCATTGAAATTTAGGAGTGTCGCGAGAATTGATACATGTGCACTTGCGATATTTCGCAAGATATTCCCGAAAATAAAGGACAACTTAGCTGTCATCCACTGTGTACTACCCTATATAAAGAGTTGAGTAAATCTGTTGTAGGAGAGTTCTTTTTGAATTGTTAAGCAAGTTTTGAGGAGAGAGAAAGTTTTAGAGTGATTGTAACTCTTAATTCATTTCTATTTCATATTGTAAAGATTCAAGTATTCAATTAATAGAAATCATAATCATTGATCTTAAAATGACTTAATTGTGTAAATTTTAGTGAGGGGTGTAGTGCAGGATTTCCTGCAACTACAGGTCACGACTAAGCTTATTTACCTATGATGCCTTTATTAGGAGTAGGCACCTTCCGTCTTATCGAGCGAATTATTATTTTATGTATGGAACACCACATGGCTCAAATTTTCTAGTAGCTTCATAGTTAGGTCGTAGGTGAGCTCATTGTTAACAATAATAATTAAGAATGAAACTGCTTATAAATTTTGGAAAAAAAATGAGTGTCCAACTTTCGTTATTTAGAGCAACTGCAGTGGGACGAGTAAAACTAAAGACTAAAAACCAAAAAAAAATAAAAGAAATGGGTTTAGTCCGTGGTGAGACACTACGTTGGAGGAGTAAATTTGGTGGAGCGGAGTTACAGAGGTTCGTCTGACATGGGGCGTAGATGTTAAATGCGTTTGGGTTGGACGTAACTTGAATTTACGCCTTCTGTTGGGCGGAGTCTAAAGTTGCGTTTGGTGTGGAACGTAATTTGTAAAACTGTCCGATGGAGAGACATAATCCAAAACTACGCCCGACGGGCGCAAATACAAAATACGCCCGGTGGGACGCAAATATTACATTACGCCTGTTGGGACGCAAATATTACATTACGCCTGATGGGGCGTCACTTACAACTACGCCTGATGGGGCGTGACTTCGAATTACGCCCGATGGGGCGTAATGTTTAAATTACGCCTGAACATCTGTGAGACATACCTCATATTTGCGCCCCACCGCACACTCGTCCCGCATGTTTGTAAAACCCTTCTTATCTCCTCGTTTTCATCGATAGGGCAGCATTAGTAACCCTTCCATCGTTTTTATCATTTCACTTCTTCTGTTTTCTTCTCAGACCTTCTTCTCTTACTTGCGTCAATTTCTTCTCTACTGTTAGATTCAGTATCCAACAACAACAACGTACGTAAGAAATATTAACTTTAATTTTGTCGTGCAATTTTTCCGTGCGATGAGGTATGTGATCTCAATCTTTTGTGAATTAAATTTCAGCAAATAAAGATCAAAATATTGAATTATTATCACCCTTTAATCGTATTATTTCTTGATTAGAGATCAACCCAAGTCCTAAAATTTTGTATTGGGTTGAGATCGAATTTTAATTTAGAGAATAAATAAATAAATTTAAACCCTAAACGTATATGGTGAATATAATTGCATTTGAGAATTTTTTTATGACCCACTCTGTGATTCATTATGTCTAGTTTTAGGATGATTACTGTTTTGGGGTGATTATTGTTTGGTTAATTTGACTATTGTTTTGATTGTTTTGATTAGGATTATTACTGTTTTGGGGTGATTAATGTTTGGTTAATTTGACTATTGTTTTGATTGATTCATCTCGTGATGCTAACTTTTTGTTTATTGTATGTGTACAGATGTCGATTTCCAGGTTCAATAATCGCATAAAAACGAACAAGAAACAAAAATCTGTAGCCGATGATGATTATAATTTAATCTCTAGTGGTCAAATTAAGGAGATTAATGTTCCCAGGTTAGGGAGGTTTCCTGCCGTGGAAGATGATAAACCACATGCTTCTACGGATATCATACTTGCAGACAACAATAACTCTCAGTATACACATCGTGGTAACCTGCATTCGATCATTACTCACTATAAGGTTATTTCTAGACTTAGTCCTAGAGTCAAATATATTATTGAAAGAGCGGGATGGGATAGACTATTGAACATGGAATTGGGCGAAACCCCCCATGCCATGGTCGAATATATTGTGGAGAGGTTTTGGGATACGACGAATACTTTTCACTTCCCTTTTGGTGAGATGGGGTTCACACCTCTTGATTGGGTCATGTTGACAGGAGTGATTATTGGAGATGGGGTTGATGTTCCGTATGATTCTGAAAAGTACCAATTTGAATATGTCCGTGATAATATTTTTCCAGATATCCAAGATGCCTCGCTTTGTGCAAAAGGCGCGTCATGGAAATCTAATTCAATTACTGATTAAATTTTTGAGTTCATATTTCGTACCAGAAAAATTACTTGCGGCTGAAAATGATAAAGCCATTGTTGAAAGAGTAGCAACTGCTTTTTTTATGTATGTTTTGGGACAATTTTTCTTTTCTAATGTAAGGAACTATATTGATGCGGGATGGTTAGCTGCTTTTGACGATCTTGATATAGTTTCCACCTATGATTGGGGTGGTGCCGCTTTTTCGAGATTGTATGCGGCACTCTGTATAGCTGGTAGGAAGCGAAAGACACTAAGCGGGCCCTTCCAAGTATTAGAGGTAATTTATTTTCATATACTTTGTTCTTCCTTTCAATGTTTAATTTATTGGGTTGAGAAAGATTCATTTTTTTGCTTGCTATTTTGATTTAGTTTTGGGGCTACGAATATTTGGGCATATGTGCACCCGAGATAGTCCAGCCTAAGGATGATCAACCAATATGGCCTAGAAGTAGTAGGTGGAAACCAAAGAAGAAGATAGTTGATATTGTTCATTGTAGAACTTTACTTAATAAGTTGACCGCGGACCAAGTTACATGGCAACCTTGGGAATCATGCTGACAAATCCTTGAATCTGAAATGGGAATCAAAACTTCCTTACTCTCAAACACAAGGGTTATATTTTCTTGGAATGGCGTTGTGAGTATTATTTAATGGTTTTTATAAGAGTATTATTATTAGATGACAATAACACTGTTATGTTAATAACATACTTACTTCATGCATACTCCCTTACTAATTGTACAACATAACATGTACCTTGGAGAAAGGTGTTGGAGGCAAAACCATCCCACCTATGGTGTTCCAATAAATCTACATACAATAGTTGGGGATATCGATGATAAACAAGGAAAACGCCTATCGAGGAAGGTTGGGTCGACGCAACAGATATTGTGCAAGTTGTTTCGTATGATATGTATATGCAATATTGGCGAAAGGTAACTAACTTTAAAGATTATGTAACATATCCCGATTGGGATGTTCCATTATATGGGGTTGCCGGTGACCTTCATAATCACACAATTCAAAAGCCTGCTGAACATTTACCTATTCCGCCTCAACATCAAATATCCCCCGTAAGTATACGTTCACTATTATATGTTTTTATTTCACAATAATATGTGCTCATGTTTTTTTTATGTGGCAGGATGAATGTTATTCATTTTATCAAGAGCATGCTGATTTCGGTCATCAATTACGTGCTTTTACGTTAAATCTAACAAAGGAGCAATTGGACATGAGGAGGGCGAAAGATGCGGAAATAGAAAGACTCGTTATCGAACCACATGTTGGAGGTACAACTCTCTCATTTGCATATGGCACCACATTCCCAACCTCCCCTTGGATTCGGTCACTTTTCCCAAACAATACCACAAACAGTTTGGAATACTATGGGAAAAGGATCAGCTTCAACAATGTCGTCAGTTAATCCCACTGCAAGAGTCAATATACCTTATATCCCTCCGCGTTCGGCGTTGATAGGGTGTAGAATACATCCTATTTACTATCTATTGTTTATGCTTTCTTTGTTATTTTTCTTGTAAATTATGTATTTTACGCTTGTTTTGAGTTATTAGGTACTTTGGAGTCGTTCGGACGAAAAGAAGGAGAAATCACCAAAATTGAGCAAAAAGGGCAAAGTCTGTCATTTCCTAGGCGAGTACTTTCTCGAACCCAATCAAGGTTAAGGGGTATCCATCTGGGTGTCCCTTATCATCCATGAATAAGTGTAGATATCCCTGGGGCTGCATATGTGGGGCGCAAATAGCTAGCCTGCACTATAGCCCTAATCGAGAGAAACTCATCTCATCTCAATCATTTCTTTTCACCTGAACCTGAAAATTAAAAAAAAGAAACCAGCAGCTGATGTTTCTGAAATCGAGAGAAGAGGATTGAATATGGAAATTGCTGTTGAGTTAACAAGATCGAAAAGAAGAATGATCTGCTGCTGTTAAATCTGAATTGAAGAAGAGGGGAAAATCGGTCTTGCTGCTGTGGTTTTTGTGGGTGATTTTAGGGATTTAGGATTCGTGCTCAAAGGAAAGAAAGGGTTTCGATTCATGCTCGAAATGGAAGAAATCAGAAAGGATGTTGATGCCTCAGAAGAGATGGGTTAGTAAAGTTTGAGAAATTGAATCCGGTGTTGATGGTGAATCAAGAGAGCAGATCGAGAGTTGCTGTTAAAATTCAAAGAAGAGAAAAATGGGTTTAATGAGTTCCAAGGCAGACTGGGACGATTTCACTGGATTCGATTTGTGAAGGGGTTTGAAGTTTGATGGGACTCTAGTGGATGAATTGGTTGCTGCTTGTGGAAGATGGCTGATTGGTAGTGAAACAATGTTGTGGAGATATTGCAAGTGGAGCTAATGGGTGTCTTGTATGTCTGATTGAATTAGAGGAATGAAGTGAGATTTGAGTCATTTGAACTCATGGGAAAGTGACAGCTGATAGGTTTTGAGCTTAGGGAATACTGGAATGAAGCTAATGTTGAGTTGCAGTGGTAATAAGGTTGCAGGGTTAGTGAGCTTTTGGTAATTCAGGTTGCAGGGTGTTTTTGAGCCAGGGAAGAATGATTCTGGTGCTGGTTCTGAGCTTGATCTTGGCTTGAGTTTAAGTAGCAGCTGGAGCAGGTCAGGTGGGAAGGAAGTGTTGGTGGTTCTGATAAAAGCAGAATGGATGGGACTGTAATGAAGTGCTTGTTTTGCTGGTGGTTTTGAATGGATGCTCTTAATAAGAGTCAAATGGATGTTGAGTCTGTATTGCTTTGGGTTCTGGTGGAGTTGCAGGTGGTTTAGCTGGTCTTTGTTGATACATAAGCACTGAGTTGGGGGATGGTGCTCAATTTAGACAGAGCTGCAGCTGAGTACAGAGAATTGCGGGCAAGGTTTGTGACGCTGTTGTCCTGTGTTGAATGAAGAACTGGAGGTGGATTCAGGGTTGTTCTGAATTGGCAGCTGAGTGCAAATGGTGGTTGTACTGGTTTTGTGTGCTGTTGCAGATAATGGCATGACAGGGGAGCTGGCAATCTGTGTATATGGAGCTGAGATGAATGGCAGTGGGTCTTGGCACTGCAATGAAAATGGGCTAACAGGCAAATGAGCTGAATTCAGGTGCTGGAGCTGAGATTGCAGAGCTGTTGAGAATGGCATTGTGCAGGCTATGGCTGGGTTCTGAGCATGGAGATGGTGATGTGTGTAGTGGAGTGGCTTATAGAGCAGCTTGGAGTTGGAAAGGCTCATTGCAGGATGGTGAGAATGGCAGGAGGAACTGTTGTAGCTTAACTGAGGTGCTATTGCTTGTTTGCCGTGGACTGATGGTGGTTACAAGCAGTGAAGAGGTCATGAGACTGATTGAACTGGTGGCGCTATCTGAGAAGAGACTGGCGATGAGATGTGAAGCTGGGATTAATGGAAGAGCTCGAGCTGGGAAGATTATGGCTGAAGTGAACTCGAGTCTGACGGAGTTGTGTGGATGGCAGTGAATGCGAGAAAGAATTTAGATGAATGCATGAGATGGCCAGGCAAGTTTGAGAAGGAATTGATCAGCCATCATGGTCGGACCGCAGCAGCAATCAAAGTCGCGCATGCAATGGCCTAGCCCAGAGTGAAACTGACTTAGACCCTGACTCAGGTCTGATTAGCTACCTGACTCAGCTGATCCTTAACCCGGTTTGACTCAGTGATCTGGACTGAGTTGACCGAGTTGACCCACTGAGCTAACTCGTGACCGGTGACCGGTTTGACTTTGCCGGTCACCTGAGACGTTTTCCGGCGACTATTCCGGCAGAATTCCGGCCACAATCCCAGTTTTCCGGCGAGCCAAAAATTCCAGAATTTTCTACGGACTTCTCTCATGGGTGTGAAGACTTGGGCTAGGAATTGGATAGAGAATTGGACTCAAATTTGGAAAGAGAAGATGGAAGAAGAGAAAGACTTGAAATTGGAAATTGAATTGCTAAAGGAAAAGGATTCTAATCCTTGGAAGAGTTGGAGAATATTGAAGCCTATAAATAGAGAAGTTTTCTACATCTTTTACACACCTCTCTACACACACAACACTTGTGTTTTTGATAGCTTTTGAAAATTCTTCTTTTTAACTATTTGTGTGAACTTGAAAATTCTTCTTTTAATTATTATTATTTGTGTGAATTTCAAAAACATGAGTAGCTAATTTTATTATTGATTGAGGATGAATTCCTAGTTCTTAACATATGATTTAAGTTTTTGTTTTCAATTCTATCTTGAAGTTTTTCACATGATTATCGATTTGTTTTTACTAATAGGAATGATCTTAATGACATTCATGATTGATTGATAGATTGTTTAGAGTGCACGCTAAATTGATTTGTTAATTTGATCTAAAGCTAGTGAAAGTTAGGGGATAAGTAATCGTTTCTTGACTCTTTACATAAGTAGCAAACACGAGACCTTGCGGAGGGATTCCGTGGAGCAATTGTGTGTGAAAACAACGTTAGCAAGTAGACCTTGATCTAAGAGTCTAACTACTAATATTAACCTAATAAGTTCATAAATCTTAATGCGTTTATTTTAAATTACATCTAGAGTGATCTACTACTAGGTGGTTTGGTAAATAGAATCCGGTAGTCGAGAACTTCCGTGTCCGGTGATACAAGGGATTTAGGGGTTTAGCACTGATCTAGCTGCTTTACCTACGGTTGGTGATAATTAGTGACTAATAACAAGTAGAATAGAACATAACTTGATTCATTGTTTCGTAACGAAGAAGGATTCCTTGGTCTTGTCTCTCTTATTGTTTTCAACTTTCGATTTTAATTGCTTTGTTTATTTTCTTTTGCTTTTTACACCCCCTTTCGTGACAACTTTTACAACTAAGATCTCTTGCTCCTCGTGGGAACGAACTTGACTTCCATTATATTATTTTTAATTGAGTGGAAACATTGATTAATTTGATTGCACCTACGACACGCATCAAATTTTGGCGCCGTTGCCGGGGAGCAACGGGCGATTTTTAGTTGTTTTTATTTTTATTTTTGCTTTATTCTTGCTTTGTTAGATTCTTTACCGTATCTAACTTAGTTTTTGAGAATCTTGTTTCAGGTGTTATACCTTTGGTGAATGCTTAAAGGGGGCAGACCGAGTCCAATACGTCTTCGATCCGGCACTCAACTAAAGGATTTCATTCGAGCGATTAACACTCCACTTCCTCCTTCTTCATCAAGTGATTCGGACAAAGAGGAAGAAACAATGGCTGAACGTACACTAAAGGACCTAGCTTCTCACAAGCTTGATACACAACAATGGTGTATCCAAACTAACTCAACCTTCGAGATCAAGCCGGGGTTGATTAGAGAGTTACCAAAGTTCCATGGCATGGTGAATGAGGACCCAAACAAACATCTTATGGACTTCTATGCCATAGTTATGGCTATGCTTCCACCGGAGACTAATGCGGATGGAGCAATGTTGAAAGCTTTCCGTTTTCTTTGGCGGGCAATGCTAAGGAATGGTTATATTATTTGCCTTCCTAAGTATCACAACATGGAATGGGATGAAGAAACTTTTCCTCGAGAGATATTTTCCCGCATCCAAAGCTACTCAAATTCGCAAGGAGATTTGTGGATTGAAACAACAAGTGGGAGAATCATTGTATGAATGTTGGGAGCGATACAAGAGGTTGGTGGCAAGCTGTCCACACCATCAATTTAGTGATGTTATGATACTCCAATACTTCTATGAAGCTCTCCACCCAAGTGATAGGTCTCTTCTTGACGCCGCGGGTGGTGGTGCACTAATGAACAAGACTTTGACCGAAGCTAGAGAGTTGATTGAAAGTATGGCGGCAAACTCGCAACAATTCTACACAAGGGATGAACCAATGGTTAGGCGAGTGCATGAAGTTAGTGATTCATCATCACATCTTGATCAAAGGATGAGTAACATGGAGATAATGATGCAAAGGATGGCCGCGGTAATTATTCCGGATGATGAGACCGAACAAGTGAATGCTTTATATCCAAATCAAAGGCCAAGGTACGATCCATACTCCAATACCTATAATCCCGGGTGGAAGGATCATCCTAACTTTAGTTATGCAAATAAGCAAGCGGCGGCTCCTAATCCATATGCGCAACAAGGAGGTTTTCAACAATCACGCTTTCAACCTCAACAACAAGGTGGTTCTCAACAATTCCAACCACAACAAGTCAAGGAGCGTGATTCTTTGAATGATGACAAGCTCAATGCATTAATGCAAGGTGTGCAAGGTCTTACTTCTATGTTCCAACAAAGCCAACAAAAGACCGATTCGGCCATCAAGGATTTACAAACTCAAATGGGACAATTGGCGACCGATGTGAACCTATTAAAATCTCAAGCATCCACAAAACTTCCTTCACAACCATTTGTGAATCCAAGAGAGAATGTTAATGCGGTTACTTTAAGAAGTGGAAGACAAGTGGATGGTCCAAGTCATCATGAAGAAGCTATTGAAGAGGTAGTCAAAGATAAGGAGGAAACCGCACCAAAGGAGAACTCCACACCAAACGACCAATCCAAGGAACCGGTTCCTACTTTCACTACTCCACCTCCTTTTCCTAGTCGTTTTGCTAAATCCAAGAAAGAAGCTCAAGACAAGGCACTTATGGATATCTTCAAGAAGATTGAAATCAACATTCCATTCATTGAGGCTATCAAGACAATGCCACGGTATGCGAAGTTCATGAAGGAATTATGTACAAAGAAGGATAGGTTGCTTGATAATGAAATTACTAAAGTTGGCGAGAGTGCGTCGGCTATGCTATTGAAGAAGATGCCTACAAAGTGCACGGATCCCGGTGGTTTCACGGTACCAATTACTATTGGTAAGCAAAGGTTTGAACATGCTTTACTTGACTTGGGAGCTTCCATTAGTGTGATGTCGGCCGAAATATATGACTCCTTGAATCTTGGACCTTTGAAAGAGACAAGAGTTATTATCCAATTAGCAAACAAGTCTAACATATATCCAAAGGGGCTTGTAGAAGACGTGCTAGTGCAAGTAAATGAGCTTATTTTTCCTAGTGGATTTCTTCGTGGTGGATATGGACAACAATGAGAACCGAGCATCTACTTCTTTACTTCTTGGGAGGCCATTCATGAAGACCGCAAAGACGAAGATTGATGTTGATAAGGGTACACTCACTATGGAATTCGACAAGGAGATAATACACTTTAACATATTTGAAGCCATGCGCTACCCAAGTGATGTGCATTCCGTTTACTCCATTGATGTGGTTGATTCATTAGCGCAACAAATGGTGGAATTGAACCGAGAGGATGAACTTGATGTGGTGTTGCAAAAGAGCATTGAATTGGACGTCCATGGCTTGTCTAACTTGGATGTTGAAATCTCCAAGGAATTGGTGGAGATGTGTGGTGCTTTGGCGACATTGCAAGAAGCTAAAAAGGGTAATGTTTCATATATTTCTTTACCCGTGAATGATGAAATACTTGTACCATCTATTGTGAAGGCGCCCAAACTAGAATTGAAGCCGCTTCCGTACCATTTGAAGTATGCTTTCTTGGGAGATGGAGATGAGCTTCCGGTGATTATTTCTAAGAACCTCACACCGGTACAAGAAGACCGTTTGCTTAGAGTCTTGAGAGAGCACAAAACGGCTATTGGGTGGACAATTGCGGATATCAAGGGCATTAGTCCATCCATGTGCATGCATAGGATTCTAATGGAAGAAAACGTGAAGCCGGTACGTGATGCTCAACGTCGGCTTAATCCTCCCATGATGGAGGTTGTGAAAAAAGAGATACTCAAATTGCTAAGTGTGGGGGTAATCTACCCAATTTCCGATAGCAAGTGGGTTAGTCCGGTTCAAGTGGTACCAAAGAAATCCGGAGTCACGGTTGTTCGAAATCAAGACGATGAACTTGTTCCTACAAGAGTTCAAACCGGATGGAGAGTGTGCATTGATTATAGAAAGCTTAATTCCGCAACCCGAAAGGATCACTTTCCTTTACCTTTCATTGATCAAATGTTGGAGAGGTTAGCGGGGCATTCTTATTATTGTTTCTTGGATGGTTATTCGGGATACAACCAAATTGTTATTGCACCGGAGGACCAAGAGAAGACCACTTTCACTTGTCCGTTTGGAACGTTTGCATATAGACGGATGCCGTTTGGTCTTTGCAATGCGCCCGGCTACTTTTCAAAGATGCATGGTGAGTATATTCTCGGATTATGTGGAGCGCATCATCGAGGTATTTATGGATGACTTTAGTGTTTATGGCAATTCTTTTGATGGTTGTTTAAATAACCTTGAACTAGTTCTTAAACGATGCATAGACACAAACCTTGTCCTTAATTGGGAGAAATGTCACTTTATGGTAAACCACGGCATAGTACTTGGTCACATTGTGTCCTCTCGAGGGCTCGAAGTGGACAAGTCAAAGATAGATTTAATAAGAAACTTACAATATCCCACTTCGGTGAGGGAGATCCGTTCTTTTCTTGGTCATGCAGGTTTCTATAGGCGGTTTATCAAGGATTTCTCCAAAATCTCCATGCCGATGTGCAAGTTATTACAAAAGGAGGTACCTTTCGACTTCAACAAGGAATGCAAGGATGCTTTTGACAAATTAAAGGAGATGTTGACAAGTGCGCCAATTATCAAATCACCGGATTGGAATCTTCCATTTGAATTAATGTGTGATGCTAGTGATTATGCGGTTGGAGCCGTTTTGGGTCAAAGGGTGGACAAGTTGTCCCATGTTATCTATTATGCATCTAGGACCCTTAATGATGCACAAATCAATTATTCTACCACGGAAAAGGAGTTATTGGCTATAGTTTTTGCTTTGGAAAAATTTCGTTCATACTTGGTGGGTACAAAGGTTATTGTGTATTCCGATCATGCCGCACTAAGACACTTAATAAAGAAGAAAGAAGCTAAGCCAAGATTAATCCGATGGATCCTATTGTTACAAGAGTTCGACATAGAAATTCGTGATAAGAGGGGTGTGGAGAATACCGTTGCGGATCATCTTAGTAGACTTGTTATGTCTCAAGAGGAACTTCCATTACATGACCGCTTTCCGGACGAACAACTTTTCTCCATGGAAGAATCAACACCTTGGTATGCGGATATAGTGAATTACTTGGTGACAAGGAAAGTACCTAGTACAATGTCTAATTTCCAAAAGATGAAACTTAAGAAGGTAGCTAAGCAATATGTGTGGGATGAACCATACTTATGGAAATATGGCGTTGATCAAATAATGCGAAGGTGCGTGCCTAATTCCGAATTTCAATCCATCCTCTCCTTTTGCCACACTTTTGCATGTGGTGGCCACTTTGGTTCTAAACGTACCGCTCTCAAAGTTCTCGAGAGTGGATTTTATTGGCCCACCTTGTTTGAAGATTCATATGTTTTTTGTAAATCGTGTGATAGATGTCAACGAACGGGCAATCTAGGTGCTCGAAATCAAATGCCACTCACACCAATTCTCGCCGTTGAGATTTTTGATGTGTGGGGTATTGATTTTATGGGCCCTTTTGTCAATTCGAATGGGAACTTTTATATACTTCTTGCCGTTGATTATGTTTCGAAATGGGTGGAAGCTAGAGCCACCAAGTCTAATGACTCTCAAGTTGTTTGTGATTTTGTAAGGGAAAATATATTCAATAGGCATGGTACACCAAGAGTGGTGATAAGCGATGGAGGCTCACATTTCAAGAAGGCTTTCCACGCTCTCCTCAAGAAGTACAACATAACACACAAAATTGGTACGCCTTATCATCCACAAACTAGTGGACAAGCGGAAATTTCAAATCGTGAGATCAAGTCCATTCTTGAGAAAACGGTGAATACCACAAGGAAAGATTGGAGCTTTAAGCTCAATGATGCACTTTGGGCGTATAGAACGGCGTATAAGACAATAGATTGGTATGTCTCCATATAGGTTGGTTTATGGTAAGGCTTGTCATCTTCCGGTTGAACTTGAACACAAGGCTTATTGGGCGATAAAGAAATTCAACATGGAGTATGATGAAGCGGGGAAACAAAGGAAGTTACAACTAAATGAGTTAGAGGAGATACGTAATGATGCTTACGAGAGTGCCCGGATTTACAAGGAAAAGACCAAGCTTTTTCATGACAAGATGATTTCTCGTAAAAGTTTCATCGTGGGACAAAAAGTCCTTTTATATCATTCTCGCCTTAAACTATTTCCTGGAAAGTTAAGGTCCCGATGGATTGGACCATATGTTGTTACTAATGTTTTTCCTCATGGTGCAAATTGAAATTACTAGTCTTAGAGACAATTCGGTTTCCAAAGTCAACGGCCATAGATTGAAGCCATACAATGAGAACATCGCTTATGTGAATTTGGATGAACTTTCATTTGGAGATGCACTCCCTCTGGAGGAGTAATATGCAGCAAGAGCTAAGTCGGGCCGTCGACTTTAAAACAAGCGCTTAATGGGAGGCAACCCATCGGTTTTGTATTTCTTATCTTTTTGCTTTTTTGTTATTTCTTTTTCTTGTTTCTTATCATGTTAAAATTTCCCACCTTGACTTTACTAGGAGGATTCAATTACATTGAGGACAATGTAAGGTTTAAGTGTGGGGGAGTGGTTAAGCATGTTTTTAAAACAAAAATTACAAAAAAATTAAAAAAGTTTGAAAAAAAAAAAAAAAAGTTTTTCATAAAAACTCCAACTTTTAAAGATTTTAGAGTCACTAGCATACTTCTAGGTATGTTTACATAGAGATTTTGACCGACATAATTGAACTTGGAAATGTTAGAGAACTACATTCGGATTTCTTGCTTGTTTGAGTGTTAAATAATGGATTTAATCATGCCGGTGATGCGAATTTGGTGCAGGGAGAAGGGCATTATTAGAGTTGCTGATCAATCATTAGTGGAGACTACCCGTATTCATATCATGTGAGGCACCGACCAGAAATTTTCCATCTACTAAAGAGCTTCTTTTGAGTGTGTGTCACCATACGTTAATTCCGGGTAGAATGGTGAGCTACCCAACCTCCCACCAATAGAAGCACTACTCTTGATCTCTTGAGTGCTAATTTTGTCAATCATGAGGGTGACGTCCATGGATGAAAGCTTCCTTCTTGTAGTTCGATTTGCGCTAGCACCATTCTCTCTCTCGACAACAACGGATCCATAGAAACACATTCATCATCAACAAGGAGCGACATCAAAATCTACAAGGAAAGTTGGAAAAGTTTAAGGTTTACAAGCAACGGAACGAGAAAAAAGAGCAAATTTCAAATTCAAGTAAAGCAACATACAAAGAGCGGAATTCACATATATGTTGAGGACTTACAATACAATAAGGTAATTTTATCCAAGTATGAAGACTTATTCATGAAAGCAAAGAAAATCAAAAGGTGAGAATTTTTGAAGTTTATGATTTCAAGACGATACAAGTTATGAAGAATCAAGCGGTAAAATACTTCTTCCACGGCCATGGTTTATTTTGTATTTAATTTCTCTTGTTTCATTAAAAAAAAAAAAAAAAAAAAAAAAAAAAAAAAAAAAAAAAAAAAAAAAAAATAAAAAAAAAAATTAAAAAAAAAAAAAAAAAAGAGAAAAAACAAGAGAAATATTTGTTCTTATTTTTGTTAATGAGCCGTGGGGAAGGAAAATCTATAAGGAGGTTTCAAGCGACAAGGATTTTAAGGTACAAGAGTTAAAAATTGTCAAGGATTTATGAAATTCAAGAGTTTATCATTAATAGTTGAAACCGAAGACGAAGACCAAGAAGATAAAGACGAGGAGCGGAAGACGTTTCTATTGGATGCCGTGAGAGTGGTGTTATCATAATTGGCGATCGGATGTGAAGGTGAGTAAGTAATCTCATCCTCGATAATAATGGTTGATTTCCTTTCGTAGAGATCGTCAGAAAAAATGGTTTTTCAAAATATTAAAAGATGTGGGTTTTTAAAAAATATTTCGGAAGTTGTCCTTCCCACCATTCAACGTGTTGCAGGAATTCTCTCTTCATTCCTACCTGCACACATGTGAGAACCATAAAAAAGCCGTTTTTTGAGTGCAATTATCATAAAATCCTATTTGGTGAGGCAGAAGTCGAGGCGAAATGCTTATTGATCGTTTCTCAAACACGCGTTCTCTCATTATGGTGTGGTTATTTCTCACTCAACATTTAAGAATGAGAATATGTTCTTTAGTATTTCTAACTTCTTATTACTAGCATGCAGAAACTCTATGTCCTCATAGCTCTTTGGATGCTTGGGACGCTTGAACGCTTTGAAGTTGTAAGTTTTGGTTTGATTTGCTCGAGGACTAGCAAAGTCTAAGTGTGGGGGAATTTGATAGGGTGTAGAATACATCCTATTTACTATCTATTGTTTATGCTTTCTTTGTTATTTTTCTTGTAAATTATGTATTTTACGCTTGTTTTGAGTTATTAGGTACTTTGGAGTCGTTCGGACGAAAAGAAGGAGAAATCACCAAAATTGAGCAAAAAGGGCAAAGCTGTCATTTCCTAGGCGAGTACTTTCTGGAACCCAATCAAGGTTAAGGGGTATCCATCTGGGTGTCCCTTATCATCCATGAATAAGTGTAGATATCCTGGGGGCTGCATATGTGGGGCGCAAATAGCTAGCCTGCACTATAGCCCTAATCGAGAGAAACTCATCTCATCTCAATCATTTCTTTTCACCTGAACCTGAAAATTAAAAAAAAGAAACCAAAGAATGATGTTTCTGAAATCGAGAGAAGAGGATTGAATATGGAAATTGCTGTTGAGTTAACAAGATCGAAAAGAAGAATGATCTGCTGCTGTTAAATCTGAATTGAAGAAGAGGGGAAAATCGGTCTTGCTGCTGTGGTTTTTGTGGGTGATTTTAGGGATTTAGGATTCGTGCTCAAAGGAAAGAAAGGGTTTCGATTCATGCTCAAAATGGAAGAAATCAGAAAGGATGTTGATGCCTCAGAAGAGATGGGTTAGTAAAGTTTGAGAAATTGAATCCGGTGTTGATGGTGAATCAAGAGAGCAGATCGAGAGTTGCTGTTAAAATTCAAAGAAGAGAAAAATGGGTTTAATGAGTTCCAAGGCGCATCTGGGACGATTTCACCGGATTCGATTTGTGAAGGGGTTTGAAGTTTGATGGGACTCTAGTGGATGAATTGGTTGTTTGCTTGTGGAAGATGGTGATTGGTAGTGAAACAATATTGTGGAGATATTGCAAGTGGAGCTAATGGGTGTCTTGTATGTCTGATTGAATTAGAGGAATGAAGTGAGATTTGAGTCATTTGAACTCATGGGAAAGTGACAAATGATAGGTTTTGAGCTTAGGGAATACCGGAATGAAGCTAATGTTGAGTTGCGGTGGTAATAAGGTTGCGGGGTTAGTGAGCTTTTGGTAATTCAAAGTTGTGTTTTGAGCCGGGGAAGAATGATTCTCGGTGTTTGTTCCGAGCTTGATCTTGGCTTGAGTTTAAGTAGCAGTGGAGCAGTCGGGTGGGAAGGAAGTGTTGGTGGTTCGATAAAAGCAGAATGGATGGGACTGTAATGAAGTGCTTGTTTTGCTGGTGGTTTTGAATGGATGCTCTTAATAAGAGTCAAATGGATGTTGAGTCCGTATTGCTTTGGGTTCCGGTGGAGTTGCGGGTGGTTTAGCCGGTCTTTGTTGATACATAAGCACTGAGTTGGGGGATGGTGCTCAATTTAGACAGAGCTGCAGCTGAGTACAGAGAATTGCGGGCAAGGTTTGTGACGCTGTTGTCCTGTGTTGAATGAAGAACTGGAGGTGGATTCAGGGTTGTTCTGAATTGGCAGCTGAGTGCAAATGGTGGTTGTACTGGTTTTGTGTGCTGTTGCAGATAATGGCATGACAGGGGAGCTGGCAATCTGTGTATATGGAGCTGAGATGAATGGCAGTGGGTCTTGGCACTGCAATGAAAATGGGCTAACAGGCAAATGAGCTGAATTCAGGTGCTGGAGCTGAGATTGCAGAGCTGTTGAGAATGGCATTGTGCAGGCTATGGCTGGGTTCTGAGCATGGAGATGGTGATGTGTGTAGTGGAGTGGCTTATAGAGCAGCTTGGAGTTGGAAAGGCTCATTGCAGGATGGTGAGAATGGCAGGAGGAACCGTTGTAGCTTAACCGAGGTGCTATTGCTTGTTTGCCGTGGACCGATGGTGGTTACAAGCGATGAAGAAGAGGTCATGAGACCGATTGAACCGGTGGCGCTATCCGAGAAGAGATCGGCGATGAGATGTGAAGCTGGGATTAATGGAAGAGCTCGAGCTGGGAAGATTATGGCTGAAGTGAACTCGAGTCTGACGGAGTTGTGTGGATGGCAGTGAATGCGAGAAAGAATTTAGATGAATGCATGAGATGGCCAGGCAAGTTTGAGAAGGAATTGATCAGCCATCATGGCTGGACTGCAGTGCAGCAAAGTCAGGCCAGTGCAATGGCCTAGCCCAGAGTGAAACTGACTTAGACCCTGACTCAGGTCTGATTAGCTACCTGACTCAGCTGATCCTTAACCCGGTTTGACTCAGTGATCTGGACTGAGTTGACCGAGTTGACCCACTGAGCTAACTCGTGACCGGTGACCGGTTTGACTTTGCCGGTCACCTGAGACGTTTTCCGGCGACTATTCCTAGCCATAATCCTGGACACAATCCCAGTTTTCCTGGCGAGCCAAAAAATCCCGAAATTTTCTACGGACTTCTCTCATGGGTGTGAAGACTTGGGCTAGGAATTGGATAGAGAATTGGACTCAAATTTGGAAAGAGAAGATGGAAGAAGAGAAAGACTTGAAATTGGAAATTGAATTGCTAAAGGAAAAGGATTCTAATCCTTGGAAGAGTTGGAGAATATTGAAGCCTATAAATAGAGAAGTTTTCTACATCTTTTACACACCTCTCTACACACACAACACTTGTGTTTTTGATAGCTTTTAAAATTCTTCTTTTTAACTATTTGTGTGAACTTGAAAATTCTTCTTTTAATTATTATTATTTGTGTGAATTTCAAAAACATGAGTAGCTAATTTTATTATTGATTGAGGATGAATTCCTAGTTCTTAACATATGATTTAAGTTTTTGTTTTCAATTCTATCTTGAAGTTTTTCACATGATTATCGATTGTTTTTACTAATAGGAATGATCTTAATGACATTCATGATTGATTGATAGATTGTTTAGAGTGCACGCTAAATTGATTTGTTAATTTGATCTAAAGCTAGTGAAAGTTAGGGGATAAGTAATCGTTTCTTGACTCTTTACATAAGTAGCAAACACGAGACCTTGCGGAGGGATTCCGTGGAGCAATTGTGTGTGAAAACAACGTTAGCAAGTAGACCTTGATCTAAGAGTCTAACTACTAATATTAACCTAATAAGTTCATAAATCTTAATGCGTTTATTTTAAATTACATCTAGAGTGATCTACTACTAGGTGGTTTGGTAAATAGAATCCGGTAGTCGAGAACTTCCGTATCCCAGTGATACAAGGGATTTAGGGGTTTAGCACTCGATCTAGTGCTTTACCTACGGTTGGTGATAATTAGTGACTAATAACAAGTAGAATAGAACATAACTTGATTCATTGTTTCGTAACGAAGAAGGATTCCTTGGTCTTGTCTCTCTTATTGTTTTCAACTTTCGATTTTAATTGCTTTGTTTATTTTCTTTTGCTTTTTACACCCCCTTTCGTGACAACTTTTACAACTAAGATCTCTTGCTCCTCGTGGGAACGAACTTGACTTCCATTATATTATTTTTAATTGAGTGGAAACATTGATTAATTTGATTGCACCTACGACACGCATCAGGCATCTTTGGAGGAGAATACAGATGATATGAATGGTTAATTTGTTTATAATGAAGAAAGATTCATTTTACAGTGTATAGTCATTTCAAGTGAAGGCTAGACTGACAATGAGTGGTCATTTCCATTTTAGTGTATAGTCAGTCAGACAAAAAAACTTTGTTAGAGTGACAGTGAGTGGTCATTTCCATTTTGAGTGTGTAGACGAATATTTCATTATGGATACTTCATTATGTCTACTCTTTTCAATGTCTCTTATCTTATTTATTTTTTTTAAATTTAATGTATAGCCAGTCTCACTCAAAAGAAACTTTATGTTTTGTTTATTATTATTTACTCTGGGATTTTCTTTATAAATTAAACACCAAGTCTTCAGTATCTACAAACCAACACACCTATTCTTCTGATTATAATGGAAAACTACGAGAACACCTCAAACTATTGTTCTTCAGGTTCTTCTTCTTCTTCTTCTAATAATAGTTTCTATTCCTCCGATGATGATGCAGTAGCAATTCATCAAAATAACATGGATGTTAGTTTGGGACTCCTTGTTACAAATTCGCGCTGGCCTGAAACTCGTATCAAATTATGGAGAAATCGGGATGAGGGAGCTGAACTTCTATGGAAAGACTACTTTTGCCCGAACCCGCGCTTTCCACCTAATGTATTTCGTAGAAGATTTAGAATGCGTCGACAATTGTTTAATCGAATAGTTACAGAAGTTGTGGGAGTAAATCGTTATTTTGTTCAAAAGCCTGATGCTTGTGGAGTTATGGGATTGAATCCTCATCAAAAAGTAACAGCGGCAATCCGAATGTTAGCTTACGGATGTGCAGCTGATGCAATAGACGAGTACTTACTCATTGGAGAAACTACTGTTTTAGAAGCTACTCGTAGGTTTTGTAAAACTATTGTCCACTTGTATGGGAAAGAATATTTGCGTGAACCAACTCTGCTGGTGATGTTGAACTCGCGCTTAAGAAAAAATGAAGGGGGATTTCCCGGGGATCTTTGGGTAGTCTAGATTGCATGCATTGGAAATGGGATAAATGTCTCGGCGAGAATCGGTGCTTACACCGCGTATAAAGGGAGCGAAAGTATTGTGTTGGAGGCAGTGGTGTCGTATGATCTCTGGTTTTTGCATGCATTTTTTTGGTATGCCCGGCTCAAACAATGATATTAATGTGATGAATCGTTCGTATGTTTTTCAAAGTCTTGTCACAGAAAAGCACCACCAGTGAACTTTGTGGTAAACGGACATTCATATGATATGCCGTATTATCTAGGTGATGGCATATACCCGGAGATTGCTACTATTATTATGTCCATTAAACATCCAGAGGGGAAAAAAAATTCAGGGATGCAAGAGGGTGCACGGAAAGATGTAGAGCGAGGATTTGGTGTTCTGCAACAACAATTTGGAATCATCAAACAACCTGCAAGAATATGGGATCCAGATGTGCTTGCCTATATCATGAAAACCTGTATTATTTTACATAATATGATAGTCGAGGATGAGCGTCTACCGGTGATCGGCCACATATATATAAACAAATGCTTTAACCCATCACCAATTGCTATATCAAGAGAAAATAGTGAAGCACTTTCACAAATTAGAGCTGAGCAACGTGGTCGTGCAATGCGTAACAAACAAACGCATATTAACTTGCGTGATGACTTGATCGAACACATATGGTCAGAATACCGGGATAGTTAAATAATACGGGGATAGTTAAATAAATAGGTATAACTATTTGATTTGTTTTTATTAAAAATTTATGCTTGTCTATTTTTATTTTTTACTTTAAATTTATTATCTCTTCTCTATGTACTCATCGTCATATTTTAATTAATTACTGCTAAGTAGTTTAAAAGGGTTTTAAAGTTAATTCAATCGAATGAAAATAATATTAAAATCCAAAAATTACATAATAAACTGGCAAGAATAAAAATAAATATTAAAACACAATTAAACTACTAAACTTATTAGACATAATACGCTTATGCTCAAGATTGGTTTCTCTTATTCCGCACAATGTCCGCCTTTAGAAGTTCGAAATACTCTTTTTGTAAGGGATCCAATTTATCGAGATCCTGCATTATGATGCGTAAGTCTTCAGCTGCCGCTTCCTTAGCTTGTTTTGCCGCAAACTCAGCTTGTTTTGCGACAAACTCGGCTGCTCTTTGTTCCATCTTAAATTTTGATTGTGCTTCGTAATGGGAATTAAAATGTTGTTGTTCTTGAATAAGTTGTCGCATCATTTCCTCTTGGGCCGTTGATTTTTCTCTCCCTGTTTTCTTTAGTCGTTTCGCTTCTTTCTTTCCCAAATACTTAACGCGTTGTCTTTTCTCTATGTCTCCTATCTCACCGTCATTATCGCACTCGGCTTGAGTTCCTTGATCATGTTCTTCCCCATCCTCTTCATCATTCTCATAATTTTCCTCATCGTGCGTTGTGTCAAACACAAATGTTGAGCGTCGATTATATTTTATATTTTCCAACATAATTGGGTAGCACTCTTCGTGCTTAAATGGCTTCCCATCATTACAATCCTTGAACCGCAGCCTTGCTTCTTCGACCTATTATTGTTTTCGGTAACATTTTAGTTCATGTGCAAGTAAACAATACAAAATAAGTGTTACAAAAATTGTAGAAAACTTACCGCCCTTTCAGGACCCCATCCAGTATGATGTTCACGTTCTATTCCCCCCTCTTTTTAGAGAGAACAAAGCCACATCTTTGCTTATTCCCTGATATCGTTTTTTCCACGAGGTCCAAGGCCGCTTCAGCTTCTTAGGTAATATTTGTTCAATATCATGTTTGATGCGACTCCATAATTCCACTTCGGATTGATCAGTTCCAACACCGGGATCTTGAGATATTGATAAATGAATTTTAGCCATCGTTAAATCTTCGATTGTTGAAAAATTAGGACCTCGAGGAATTCGTGGTGCCATTAACCTGAGTTCAATGAAAAAACTCGGGAAAAACTCGGAAACTAATTTGAAAGACAATGGAATGAGTTCAATGAAAAAACTATTAAACTGATTTGAAAGACAATGCAATGACTCTGTTCTTGTTGTGATAGATAGATTGAATAACTCCTCTGTATTTATAGATATACGGCCGCAACAGTTTTAGTTTCCAACGGTCTTAAATGGCCAACGTTCCGAATTTCACAACGGTACTCGGAAAAATTCGAAATTGCGGAAAAAACATGAAATGAGATTTCCCAACGGTACTGGGAAAAATTCGAAATTTCGAAATATCGAAAAACAGATAAAAATGGTGAAAGGATGGGGCGCAGATTTATAATTGCGCCCCATGCAGTAACAGGCGGAGTTTATAATTGCGCTTGGAGTTAGGCGGTATTTAAAATCGCGTCTGACGAGACGTAACATCTAATTACGTCTGAATGGGGCGCAATCATATAAAACCGCCTGGTACCAGCCGTAGCTCAAAACTGCGTCTCGTCGGGCGTAACTCTAAATCCCGTCCCAATCAGGCGCAATTATAACCTGCGCCTCACTGCCAAACGTAACTTGCATTTCCGTCCCAATCAGGCGTAGTAGTGAGTTACGCCAGACTAAAACTAAACCAAAGACCAAATATAGTTTGGTTTTTGGTTTTAGTCTGGTATATGATCTTTACTCCTCTCCGTAGCGCTTGGTTTTTCGACCAAATTTTTAGTTATACTCCTCGACTATGGATGCTCTTAGCATATATATAGCCAGATTGCTAGTACACTACGTAAACAATTAATTAGAGTCAATCAATTAGAGTCGTCTTACAACCAAACACCTCTAAATAACCACATATCCACCTACAAGGACGCCGCCCACTTCTTTACCACAACTTTGCCTTAGGGGTTAATAGGTGTAGAATACACCGTATTTACTATCTAGTAGTTTATGCTTTCTTTGCTATTTTTCGTGTAAATTATGTATTTTACGCTTGTTTTGAGTTTTGTAGCTACTTTGGAGTCGCACGGAGGAAAAGAAGAAGAAACCACCTAATTTGAGCCAAAAGGGCAAAAAGGTCATTTCACACGGGCGAGCACTATCTGGAGCCCAGTCAATGTTAAGGGGCATCTCTGTTTTGGAGGGTTTTTAAAGACAGACTAGCTATGGTTAAGGGGCTGCCATCTGGCTAGCCCTTATCAGAAGTAACCATTTATATAAGCACCCAATCTGTGGGTGTAGTTAATAGTGGGTGCAAATAACGTCCCAAGACAGGATTAGGTCGAGAGAATTGGGAATCAATTCTCATTCTATTCTTTCTCTCTCGTTCTTCCCTTTTGCGGCGATTCACTGAAATTTCTTGAGAAATCGAAGTCGCTAATGTTGAATCGAGAGGAGCAAATCGGTTTGTTGGTACTTTTTATTTTGAGAGTTCTTTGGATTTTGTTCAATTAAGAGATGGCCGTGAATTGAGACGATCTCATGAAAGATTAGGGTTTGTATGGAATTACAGATCGAATATGGGTTTTGTTTGAATGTTGTTCTTTATTCAAAGATGAAATCAGTGACGCTGAATTGAATGAGATAGGAATGAAGACTGTGATATGAATTTCAGAGAAAAGTTAATGGTGAAGTTTCAGATCGAGATTTATTAGAAGATTGAGGGGATTTAATCGATGAAATTGTGTTGCTAATGTTTGATGAAGCTGAAACTGAGATGGGGTTTGTGTTGGTTCTATTGAATCGGAGACTCTCTGGGGATTAATGATGCAGAAATCGATTCAGGGAAATGGAGAAGGATCGAAGAACACAGAGAAGGTTTTGCTGTTGTTGTTGCCAGAAATTGTAAAGAAGACAAGTTGGCTACTGTTACAGGGAAGGATGGAATGAAGTGCGGTAATAGATGTATGTTAGGTTTGTCTAGCAGGAAATGGATGAAATGGGTATTGCAGATACAATGGTGGTGCTGGCCTGATGCAGATGAGATGGCTTATGGTGTTTTGTGGATTCATTGAGCTGATGGAAGCTGTGCTGCCAATGGGTACTGCAGCTGAACTAAGGCAACAATGATTGTTGGCCTGAGGTTGCAGCTGTTGCAGAGACAAGGTGATAGAGGAGCTGGTTGTTAGACAGGGAGGAAAAAAAAGCCTAAGATGTTGTGATTGGTTCATATGGTGCTGTGTGTGGTATTGCAGTCGCAATAGGCATGATCTGAGGTGTTGCAGCCATGAATTGGAAGAGGTACTGGTGATGATGTATGAATAGGCGGCTAGGCAAGACAAAGAAGTTGAAGGCTGTGAAGTCGCAGCTGAGTATATGAAGATGAAATTGCAGTAAGAGCTGAGCATGATGCTTGAATGAAGCTACAAGTGGAGAAGTGAAGCATAATAGCACTGAAATAATGGATGCAAGAATGGATTTAATGTTGGACAGCAGGGCCATCATGGCTGGGAGAGAAGCAGGGAAGGCAGCCATCATGGCTGAAGCACAATGATTGTGCTACACAACTCAGGCTGTGCAACAGCTCTGGCCTAGAGACCAACTCAGCCCAGTCAGCCGACTCAGCAACTGACTCGGTTTTGACTCGTTAGACCTTGACCCGATTGACTAACGGTTGACTGTTAGTTTGACCTAACGGTAACAGAATCTTGGACGGAATATTCCATCAACGACGACGACTTTCAGGCGACCGGCGGGCACTTTTCCGGCAGGATTCCGGCCACAATCCCAGTTTTCCGGCGAGCCAAAAATTCCAGAATTTTCTATGGACTTCTCTCATGGGTGTGAAGACTTGGGCTTGGAATTGGATGGAGAATTGGACTCAAATTTGGAAAGAGAAGATGGAAGAGTTGAGAAAGACTTGAATTTGGAAATTGAATTGCAAAAGAAAAAGGATTCTATTCCTTGGAAGATTTGGAGAATATTGAAGCCTATAAATAGAGAAGTTTTATACATCTTTTACATATATCTTTTACACACATCTCTACACACACAATTCTTTTCTTTTCTTATTCTTTGTGTGAACTCTTTAACATGAGTAGCTAATTTTATTGATTGAGGATGAATTCCTAGTTCTTAACATGATTTGAGTTTTGTTTTCAATTCTATCTTGAGATTTTTCACATGATTATCGATTGTTTTTACTAATAGGAGTGATCTTAAAGACATTCATGATTGATTGATAGATTGTTTGGAGTGCACGCTAAATTGATTTGTTAATTGATCTATATCTAGTATAAGTTAGGGAATACGTAATCGTTCTCGACACTTTACACAAGTAGAAAACACGAGACCTTGCGGAGGGATTCCGTGGAGCAATTGTGTGTAGAAACAACGCTAGAAAGTGAACCAAGCGAACCGAGTTTAACTACTAGTACTAAACCTAAATTCATAAATCTTAATGCATTCGGGAATTACATCTTGTAAGCGGACCTCAAGGTGGTTCTTTTGAATAGAATCGATAACTAAGCGGACTGTTACTCGGTGAAATTAGGGATTTTGGGGCTAGCTAAGCGTACTGCTATCCTACGGTTGGTGATAATCTGTGACTAATAACAAGTGGAAAAAAACATAACTTGATTCATTGTTTCGTAACGAAGAAGGATTCCTTGATCTTGTCTCTCTTATTGCTTTCAACTTTATCTTTTAATTGCTTTGTTTATTTTCTTTTGCTTTTTACACCCCCCTTTCGTGACAATTTTTACAACTAGAATCTCGTGCTCCTCGTGGGATCGACCTTGACTACCCTATATTACTTGTTAATTAGGTAGTAAAGTATTAATTAATTTGTTGTGGTTACGACACGCATCAAATTTTGGCGCCGCTGCCGGGGAGCAGCGGATGATTTTAGTTGTTTTTATTTTTCTTTTTGGTTTATTCTTGCTTTGTTAGATTCTATACCGTATCTAACTTAGTTTTTGAATATTATTTCAGGTGCCGGTTTTCCATGTATGGTGGACAAGAGCAAGCATATTACAACAATCAATACGGTTTTCAACCTCAACATTATGACAACTTCCAACCATCCTTAGGATACAATCAAAACCAATCTTTTGGCTATGATCAAATTCCTACAGAACATTATGGATATTCTCATACATATCAACAACCTTATGACGGGTATGTAAGTGGACAATCACAAGGATGGGAGGATAGTTTTGTTTATGATCGAAATTCTCTAGTTTTGCGATAAGATGTTGGCCATGATTGGGGATCTTCAACAAAAGTTTCAAGAATCACATCGAGAAATTCAAAGGAATTCGGAGAAAATATACGAACAAATTAACAAACCTTTGGAGACTTTTGATGACGATAGTGTAGCTTACTCGAGCCTTGATCTTAATAATGATCAAGCACCTATTCAAAAGGAAGAGCTTGAGGAAGATGCATTTATTGCTTGGCAAAACTTTCTTAAGGAAAGATGGGAGTCCGCGGAAGTGTATGAATGTTCCGACAATGAGGAAGTTATTCCAACTCCGGATCATAATAACGATCCTTCACCTATTCAAAAGGAGGAGTTTGGATATCACTTACCTATTGTTGTAAACGAAGTAACACCCTCACAAGAAGATCTTACAATTTATACCGAGGAAGATTATATGAGGGAAGAATGGCCCGATTCCGATGATGAGAATGTTGAAGAGATGATGCTAGAGGATGAAACCACATTCATTGATTTTGTGGAAGACCCAATTGAACTTGCGAATGATTTTGATGATACCGAGACTTTGGTTAAGGTAGAAAACGACGAAGAATGGTTGCAAGGTTTAATAGAGGACCACGATATACAAGAGGTAAGTGATTCACTTGAATTTTTTAAGGATGAAGAGGATTCTATAATACAAGAGATTGTGCAAGGTTTGTCTAACCCTTTGCATATTGATTCTTCTCCGTTACCTCTTATTGGTTTGAATGTATGTGCTTCGAAAGTATTTTTGGATGATTTTGTTTCTAGATATCCACCATTGGAAACACTTGATTCTAACACCATGCAGGTTTGCCAAGAGGAATACATGGACATTCCCAAATTCTATGTTCTTTATACACTTCCGAGTGTGGACGAGAATAAGTGTGGGGGAAATTTCTATCGAGCGATAACATCACTATTGTTTTCTTGTGCTAATATTTGTATGGAGTTATTGTTTTCAAAACAGGTATTATGGGTGGATCCTCAAATTTTCAGATTGTTAGTATATGGGGAATGAATCTTGCAAGAGCTAAGTCGGGCCGTCGACTTTAAAACAAGCGCTTAATGGGAGGCAACCCATAGGTTTTGTATTTCTTATCTTTTTGCTTTTTGTTATTTCTTTTTCTTGTTTCTTATCATGTTAAAATTTCCCACCTTGACTTTACTAGGAGGATTCAATTACATTGAGGACAATGTAAGGTTTAAGTGTGGGGGAGTGGTTAAGCATGTTTTTAAAACAAAAATTACAAAAAAAATTTAAAAATTTAAAAAAAAAAAAAAAAAAAAGTTTTACTTTAAAATTCCAACTTTTAAAGATTTTAGAGTCACTAGCATACTTCTAGGTATGTTTACATAGAGATTTTGACCGACATAATTGAACTTGGAAATGTTAGAGAACTACATTCGGATTTCTTGCTTGTTTGAGTGTTAAATAATGGATTTAATCATGCCGGTGATGCGAATTTGGTGCAGGGAGAAGGGCGTTATTAGAGTTGCTGATCAATCATTAGTGGAGACTACCCGTATTCATATCATGTGAGGCACCGACCAGAAATTTTCCATCTACTAAAGAGCTTCTTTTGAGTGTGTGTCACCGTAAGTAAATTCCGGGTAGAATGGTGAGCTACCCAACCTCCCACCAATAGAAGCACTACTCTTTGATCTCTTGAGTGCTAATTTTTTCAATCATGAGGGTGACATCCATGGATGAAAGCCTCCTTCTTATAGTTCGATTTGCAGTTAGCACCATTCTCTCTCTCGACAACAACGGATCCATAGAAACACACTCATCATCAACAAGGAGCGACATCAAAATCTACAAGGAAAGTTGGAAAAGTTTAAGGTTTACAAGCAACGGAACGAGAAAAAGAGCAAATTTCAAATTCAAGTAAAGCAACATACAAATGAGCGGATTTTACATATATGTTGAAGACTTACACTACAATGAGGTAATTTTATATTCAAGTATGAAGACTTATTCATGAGAGCGAAGAAAATTAAAAGGTGAGAATTTTTGAAGTTTATGATTTCAAGACGATACAAGTTGTGAAGAATCAAGCGATAAAATATTTCTCCCACGGCTATGGTTTATTTTTGTATTTAATTTCTCTTGTTTAAAAAAAAAAAAAAAAAAAAAAAAAAAAAAATTGAAAAAAAAAAAAAAAAGAGAAAACAAGAGAAATATTTGTTTTGTTAATAAGCCGTGGGGAAGGAAAATCTATAAGAAAGTTTCAAGCGACAAGGATTTTAAGGTAAAAAAAAAAAAAAAAGAGTTACAAATTGTTAAGGATTTATGAAATTCAAGGGTTTATCATCAATAGTTGAAACCGAAGAAGACGAGGAGTGGAAGACGTTTCTATTGGATGCCGTGAGAGTGGTGTTATCATAATTGGCGATCGGATGTGAAGGTGAGTAAGTAATCTCATCCTCAATAATATATGGTTGATTTCCTTTCTTAGAGATCGTCAGAAAAATGGTTTTTCAAAATATTAAAAGATGTGGGTTTTTAAAAATTTCGGAAGTTGTCCTTCCCACCATTCATCGTGTCGCGAGAATTCTCTTTTCATTCCTACCCGCACACATGTGAGAACCATAAAAAGCCGTCTTTTTGAGTGCAATTATCATAAAATCCTTTTTGGTGAGGCATAAGTCGAGGCGAAATGCTTATTGATCGTTTCTCAAACACGCGTTCTCTCATTATGGTGTGGTTATTTCTCACTCAACATTTAAGAATGAGAATATGTTGTTTAGTATTTCTAACTTCTTATTACTAGCATGCGAAATTCTATGTCCTCATAGCTCTTTGGATGCTTGGGACGCTTGAACGCTTTGAAGTTGTGAGTTTTTAGTTTGATTTGCTCGAGGACTAGCAAAGTCTAAGTGTGGGGGAATTTGATAGGTGTAGAATACACCGTATTTACTATCTAGTAGTTTATGCTTTCATTGCTATTTTTCGTGTAAATTATGTATTTTACGCTTGTTTTGAGTTTTGTAGCTACTTTGGAGTCGCACGGAGGAAAAGAAGAAGAAACCACCTAATTTGAGCCAAAAGGGCAAAAAGGTCATTTCACGGGCGAGCACTATCTGGAGCCCAGTCAATGTTAAGGGGCATCTCTGTTTTGGAGGGTTTTTAAAGACAGACTAGCCGTGGTTAAGGGGCTGCCATCTGGCTAGCCCTTATCAGAAGTAACCATTTATATAAGCACCCAATCTGTGGGTGTAGTTAATAGTGGGTGCAAATAACGTCCCAAGACAGATTAGGTCGAGAGAATTGGGAATCAATTCTCATTCTATTCTTTCTCTCTCGTTCTTCCCTTTTGCAAATTGAATTCACCAAATTTCTTGAGAAATCGAAGTCGCTAATGTTGAATCGAGAGGAGCAAATCGGTTTGTTGGTGCTGTTTCTTCTTTGAGAGTTCTTTGGATTTTGTTCAATTAAGAGATGGCCGTGAATTGAGACGATCTCATGAAATATTAGGGTTTGTATGGAATTACAGATCGAATATGGGTTTTGTTTGAATGTTGTTCTTTATTCAAAGATGAAATCAGTGACGCTGAATTGAATGAGATAGGAATGAAGACTGTGATATGAATTTCAGAGAAAAGTTAATGGTGAAGTTTCAGATCGAGATTTATTAGAAGATTGAGGGGATTTAATCGATGAAATTGTGTTGCTAATGTTTGATGAAGCTGAAACTGAGATGGGGTTTGTGTTGGTTCTATTGAATCGGAGACTCTCTGGGATTAATGATGCGAGAAATCGATTCGGGGGAAATGGAGAAGGATCGAAGAACACGAGAGAAGGTTTTTCTTTGTTGTTGTTGCGGAAATTGTAAAGAAGACAAGTTGGCTCACATTACGGGGAAGGATGGAATGAAGTGCGGTAATAGATGTATGTTAGGTTTGTCTAGCAGAAATGGATGAAATGGGTATTGCGAGATACAATGGTGGTGCTTGGCACGATGCGGATGAGATGGCTTATGGTGTTTTGTGGATTCATTGGTGATGGAAGCCGTGTTGCCAATCGGTACTGCGCAGGTGAACTAAGGCAACAATGATTGTTGGCCTTGAGGTTGCGGCTTTTGCGAGACAAGGTGATGGAGGAGCTGGTTGTTAGACAGGGAGGAAAAGAAAGCCTAAGATGTTGTGATTGGTTCATATGGTGTTGTGTGTGGTATTGCAGTCGCAATAGGCATGATCTGAGGTATTGCAGCCATGAATTGGAAGAGGTACTGGTGATGCTGTATGAATAGGCGGCTAGGCAAGACAAAGAAGTTGAAGGCTGTGAAGTCGCAGCTGAGTATATGAAGATGAAATTGCAGTAAGAGCTGAGCATGATGCTTGAATGAAGCTACAAGTGGAGAAGTGAAGCATAATAAGACCGAAATAATGGATGCAAGAATGGATTTAATGTTGGACGACAGAGCCATCATGGGCGGGAGAGAGAAGCGAGGAAGGCGACCATCATGGGTGAAGCACAATGATTGTGCTACACAACTCGAGGCGTGTGCAACAGCTACGCCTAGAGACCAACTCGGCCCGATCAGTAGACTCGGCCAATTGACTCGGTTCGGACTTCGTTAGACCTTGACCCGATTGACTAACGGTTGGTGTTAGTTTGACCTAACACAAGAATCTTGGACGGAATATTCCATCAACGACGACGACTTTCGAAGGCCGGCGGGCACTTTTCCCGAGGATTCCGGCCACAATCCCGATTTTCCGGTGAGCCAAAAATTCAATTTTCTATGGACTTCTCTCATGGGTGTGAAGACTTGGGCTTGGAATTGGATGGAGAATTGGACTCAAATTTGGAAAGAGAAGATGGAAGAGTTGAGAAAGACTTGAATTTGGAAATTGAATTGCAAAAGAAAAAGGATTCTATTCCTTGGAAGATTTGGAGAATATTGAAGCCTATAAATAGAGAAGTTTTATACATCTTTTACATATATCTTTTACACACATCTCTACACACACAATTCTTTTCTTTTCTTATTCTTTGTGTGAACTCTTTAACATGAGTAGCTAATTTTATTGATTGAGGATGAATTCCTAGTTCTTAACATGATTTGAGTTTTTTTTTCAATTCTATCTTGAGATTTTTCACATGATTATCGATTGTTTTTACTAATAGGAGTGATCTTAAAGACATTCATGATTGATTGATAGATTGTTTGGAGTGCACGCTAAATTGATTTGTTAATTGATCTATATCTAGTATAAGTTAGGGAATACCTAATCGTTCTCGACACTTTACACAAGTAGAAAACACGAGACCTTGCGGAGGGATTCCGTGGAGCAATTGTGTGTAGAAACAACGCTAGAAAGTGAACCAAGCGAACCGAGTTTAACTACTAGTACTAAACCTAAATTCATAAATCTTAATGCATTCGGGAATTACATCTTGTAAGCGGACCTCAAGGTGGTTCTTTTGAATAGAATCGATAACTAAGCGGACTGTTACTCGGTGAAATTAGGGATTTTGGGGCTAGCTAAGCGTACTGCTATCCTACGGTTGGTGATAATCTGTGACTAATAACAAGTGGAAAAGAACATAACTTGATTCATTGTTTCGTAACGAAGAAGGATTCCTTGATCTTGTCTCTCTTATTGCTTTCAACTTTATCTTTTAATTGCTTTGTTTATTTTCTTTTGCTTTTTACACCCCCCTTTCGTGACAATTTTTACAACTAGAATCTCGTGCTCCTCGTGGGATCGACCTTGACTACCCTATATTACTTGTTAATTAGGTAGTAAAGTATTAATTAATTTGTTGTGGTTACGACACGCATCAGGGGTAAAAGATTTAGCTTTAGAACTAAAGTGCGAAGACACTGGTTCATTGGCTAAAGAAAAATTAATGCTTACAGTATCCTTTATAAGCATTTCTCCATTGTCTAGCATCCATCAAATAAGCAAAGTTAACGATGAAGTATTTTAGAGCTTGTTTCACCGACACGCCTAAGTAAGCCTTTGTATAAAATCTTCTTAAACTCTTAGTGGCATTGTCCATCTCCACAAACTGTGACCCAATCGTGTTTCCTGTAGAATCTTTTAGAGTAGGATTGTTTACCTAATAGGATACAGAAAACGTAAACTACTAAAAGAAAATATACTAATAGCAAACGCACTTTAGTTCTAGGAATGCAAATGTTAATCATAAATGTTAAGTAAAAAATTAAGATGTCTGTGCAACTTGAGCCAAGAGTATGCTACTACGATCTGCAAAAGATACAAAATTATTACCATAGAGATTCGTCGTTGGATCTCTCCACCTTACTAAAATATAAACGGAATGGTTATACTTACCAAGCTCTTCCCCTCCGGTATAGGGTGAACAGAAAAGCATCAAATCAAATAAATATTCATGTCAGTAAAAGAAACCCTAAGAATTGATGGGAATACAAAAGCAAATACCAAATACCATATACCATATCAGCAAGATCTCAAGTATCATTGTCGCTACACGTCAACGAATGAAATTCATTGTATGGCCAAAACCAATGTAAATCAACATCTTCCATTGTTAAGAATATTTCACAATACATTAAATTTGTTCAACAATAAACCAAAGGAAAAACCGACAGTTTGTTGTATTCAGTCCCAATTTAATGTTTTTTTTTTTTTTTTTAATCATTATTTAAGTGTAAGAATGAGGATATATTTACACTTTACAGAACTATGATCTCTTCTCGTATTCTTAAAATAGAACCAAAAAATATCCATACCTGTAGTAGTTGCTACTACACATCCATGTCCCTGAAGACCAGCTCTCCCTTCCATATAAGCAAGGTAGTGCACATGCATATTTGTGCTCTCTGTTTTACCACTTACTAACTTAGCCAGTTGATTAATGTTAAGATTTAGTTAAGGCCTCAAAGCAGGAAAACAATAACATGTATTGATCCTAAATCCACCCTTAGGTACATCTGGCACCTAGTAAACAAAAGATTAAGAGTGTAATAGTTATATGTAGCATAAATTTCCAACAATATATAGAAAAGGATATCACCCAAACGGTAATAAAGATTAGCTTGTAATAGTACCAATTAAAAAGAAATCCGAAGAAGGACTAATTGATGTTGAAGGATTTTTGATATTTTGCGAAGAAGAATTCCGAAATTTATTCGATCAACTTGCCCTAAAATCCCAAATAATACAGTAATAATTGTTATAGTCTAGTGTAATGTAGTTACAGTAATTCGAAAAACATAATTTAAATTGCTAGGGCTTGAATTCTATGAGAACCAAGAGCAGAAACCGAGAGAAGTTTCTCAATTCTAAAATTATTACAAACGAATCGCTCACCTATTCTCTTTTTCTACACCAAAATCGAAAATAAAAATTCACCACGATTAATTCGAAGAAACCTAATCAGTATACTTGGATAACAAACATGAGAGACGATGACTTTTACCTGTGATTTTCCGATTCCTTCCCAGGAGAAAACGGGCTGTGAAAAAGCAAAGCTTTGCTTCTGTTGTAAACATAACGAAGTTTCTTATATAGACGATCGATTGTAGTTAAGCTTAGGAAACACAGTTATATCAGGAATACTTTAATGGTGGGTTTGGATGTAGAATTTTAAAGGTGAAATTTATGGGTCCAGGGGATTTGGTAGAATTACGTTTCCCTCTGTATGTTTGGTTTTCCGAATCCTTGAAATCACGTTTCCTACGGGATTCAGTTTTCTAGCAAATCCTCCATATGGATTCCGACCCCTCCCCCTAAAATTTGTTGGGAAACTTATCAAGGGATTCATGCACCCACTTTTTTTAACTATAAATCCCATATATATGCAATTTTAAGATTTGAGGGTAATGTCAAACGGTACAAAGACTTTAATACAAGAAAACTCTGAAAATCCTAGGAATTTATATTGAGTTACCAAACACACAAGGAATTTACATGATTCCCAGAATTTGTAATCCCATGGGATTATAAATTCCTGGAAACGGTGAATTCTACAAACAATCCCACCATAAGTTATGGGAGCCTAGCCAAATTTGGAAAACTAAGGACCGTGTTGTAGGGCTTTCACCCATGGATGTGCGGCCCAATATAGTATTTATGGATTTATTCCTATTGTATATAAAGGACTGTATCCATGTAACACACATCATCTCTAATGAATAGAATCTCCTTCTCTTTGTGCCTCTTTATCTTTCCCATCCACTACAACACGTTATCATGCACGATGCTATACCGCAGAGCTAGATTGGATTGATAGATTTTTTTTTTCTACATAGACGATTTACATCAACACAGTTTTGTAATTAACATCAAGCTAATGTTGAAATCGCCGGAATCAAATCAGATAAGTTGGATCTGTTTTGTCCCATATATTTTTTTACTTCCTCCTTTTCCCTATTTTTGATTTCATTTTTGGAATGCACTTGGTTTTGTGATTTCAATTTTGGGTATATTAAATCTGCGGCGATAATTGATTTAATCGGGGAATTAGGGATTATTTTGAACTGTTCCGACTCATTTGTCAGATTCTGAACTGTTCAGACTCTTCTGTCCGATTCTGAACTGTTCCAACCCAACTGTCCGAATCTGAACTATTCCGACTCATCTGTCCGATTTTGAACTTTTCCGACCCAGCTGTCCGATACTAAACTGTTCCATGTATGTATAGATGGAATCAAAGCTTGGCATGAGGTATGTAACTATTTGTGGGTTTTAACATTGGATATTTGTTGGGTTTATTTATTTGTTTTTAGAACATGCCTAGAGCCTAGTTCTGTT
This sequence comes from Papaver armeniacum, assembly GCA_023531295.1. NCBI lineage: Eukaryota > Viridiplantae > Streptophyta > Magnoliopsida > Ranunculales > Papaveraceae > Papaver > Papaver armeniacum. Next base: position 150,657 of record JAJJWW010005370.1, on the reverse strand, counting down.
ATTTTAGAACATGCCTAGTTCTATTTTTCTTTCTCTTAAGATAAATCCATATCATATAAACGGTCAATTTAGATTATGATTGTTGACCTTGATCATTAAGAATTTTGGTATTGTTATTTTGTTCTCTTGAATATGATATTAGCTATAGTTGAATGGTGTTTCCTATTCAATTGATCGTACCAACTCGATTTCAATGTATTTATTTGAATGTTCCGTGGGATGTAATCCACTTGCTCGACTATTAAAGAGTCGGTAGTTTCAAAATATACGTTGCAAATAAAGTCACATGTATCCCAATTTTTGTGGAATAACCCAAGGTTATATGAGTCAGAAAATTTCCATTTCTCTACTTCATCCATGATACTAACGAACCAGTATATGTTGAAGTATAACAACAAGAGAACTATCTTTAGTAATATATTCAACCTAAAGTACATGGTTGACATGTGTAGTGACATTCTCTTGGCCTGATGAGATACTGAATATTCTCAAATTAAGCTAAATGTAGTAAAATTGAAAATGGAAAGAACCCCAAAGTAATGAGGGTTAGACTTACCGACTCATATAAAGCATGTAAAAAGGGACATATATATCATGCGAAAAAAAAATATTATTTTTTCCCCAGCATTAATGACACCAAAGTATAGGTATCAATTGAACATGGGATCATCTAAAATGTAATTCTAGCTCCCATCATAAATAAAAGAGTTGGAAATGCACCTTGGTCATAGGTGTTGGTATATACAATATAATGTGTATGTGTATCATAGTAACAACCAATTTTCACATCAACTTTAATGGCAACAAGAACTTTTCCTGGCCAATTGACTATCTTATCGAGCGCAGCACTGCTCATTTTTTTCTCAAGATAGAACAAAGATGTCGCAAAATCTCTAGATGTACCAAGAGATAATCACACCTTGTTAAATTCCCAAGTAACCCGTGCAAATGGATATCATGTGGAATATCAAAATGATGAGAATATAACTGATTGCATCTTTTATAGTCTCTAATATATTTGGAAGGAAATATATTTTAGAGAAACTAATGAGTCAATCTAGTGCAATGTAATTCACTATAATATTTGGATTATTGAATCATATTGACGTCGAGATGAAATGTTGGAAACTGACTCATACAGGCTTTGGGCATAACCATAAAGAAACTTTGGTTGTGACATGATCATTGTTTTGAAAGAGCTCATACAAATATCACTTTATTTGAGTGAACGAAAATGGGAAAAAGATTGACAGAATGCAATGTGACGACATATCTCTCAATAAGTGTTTTCTAAATTACAAGATGCACAATCCCCCTTCCCATTATGCTTTTAGGTAAGAAAGCATATCACTCATTTTTACAAAGTCTTCTGTAAAACAGGTAAAACAGGATCGAGACCATCCTAAGATGCGAATGGTAAAAAATTCCATATTACAAAGAAAACAAGGTGAACTTTAGAAAAATATTCATGCAGAATGCGGACCATTAAAGTGACTGATGGATCCGCGAATGTTTTGACATTTTGGACTAGTTATAGTTCCCAAGAAATTTGCGTTTGAAAACTCCTAGCACATATTACACAATGCAAAGTGCAAAGGCTAACCACCCTTGTTAATGCTAGAGAATTTACATCAAAAGGACTTGATGAATATTGCATGTTTAATAGGATCAATATAGAGCATCTTATACCCAATGGTCTCGCAGGCTACCATCAAAGGTTACAGATGGTGTCTAAGGAATAGGTTATGCGTACCAACCTACCTTTTATTGCTTTGGGGATATGCAATATTACGCGCATCTTTACTTAATTCGTTTTAGAACCCAATATTAGTCAACCTTTTACTGCGTACAGATTTGGTAACTGAATTTAAGCCTGACATTTGTGTTATTATGCATTTTTGGTTGCACTATATATGTGCCATTACGAATCCACATCGTACTATGATGGGTCACGAAAATGATTAAGTAATTTTGTTGGATATTTACTCTCAACAATTTTCCGCATTTTAAAAACCTTTGGCAGGAGATCTCTTACTGCTAGATTTGCAGGTTATCACTTTAATGAGACAGTCTTCCCGTCGTTAGGGGGGAGATAAGAAAAAGTATTTTCTAAGGTAACGACATGAATTTTCGTGGTGTGTTCCCATTGTGTCTCATATTGATTCTTGTACTCCATAAATATAAATATGAAGTGACAAAGAATAATCAATTTTTAGAATGTACACTGATGTCGCTAAAGTGACAAGATCACACATACCAGCTGCAAATATTCTGCAAGTTAGAAATCCTCGGTATGGGGTACACCATAGACTAAGGTGTTGCAACTACACTTGGTGGAAGTGTAGTTGAGGTTGTGGCTCCATAAAGGAAGATGGAGACACCACCAGGTTCGATCAATGCTCACCTAGAAAGGAAGTATATGAGTAAGGCACAACCTAATTTGTATCATCAATGAAATCATCTCATTTGATTGTCTCGACTATGTCCATGAATCAATCTTTTGGAGGACGCTCAGAAGTTTTAAATGATTCTAGAGAACAATGAAATCCTAACGGATTATGAGAATGCACATGAGTCAATGGAAGGATCATGCGTGCACAGTGATGATATAATCTATAAATAGTTGCTCCAGAAGTAGAGCACAATGAGATCGAACCATGCTTTATTTTGATTAATTTCAAATAAATTGCATATTTGGCCTACACAATCCGAGTACAACTTAGTTCTTTGGCAAATATACGGGTATTTGGTGTGGTAGTGCTAACCAACCAAGTGTAAAGCCTATTGGACATACATAATTAATTTTCATAAAGCATAATGAGAAGAAAGTAATCTAAAAGTACAAAGACTCGCCTTGTGGCGCGAGGTTTCTCACAAAGCCCGGAATTGTTCTCTTGTAATGAACGTTATAGAGTTCCGCTACCTAGTTAGCTTGGTAATTTCAAAAAGACTTGAAATGCAACATATGTATGTGGTTGTTACGTATCTCTGAAAGAATCAAGAGATAGAAGATATTTACAAAAGTACTTGATAGACTTTTTTTGCCCAAATCAAATGACTCTAAACCACGGAGTGCGTTTACAGTTAGATAGAACGCGCTCACTTATAGATTCAAGCAATCAGACGGATGTGGTATACCCGTCTAAGTGACTATTTATTTGGAGGGGATATACAAGTAAGTTATTTTTCCTTGCGTATTCATAAGAAAGTTCTTGATTTGGAATTGTAACTATTTATGTTGATGGTACAGACATGATGTGTACTCTTGATGTGATAAGAGACCTTAAAAGCTATTTAAAATCCGAATTTGAGGTGAAAAATCTAGGGAAAGCGCGATCGAATATTGAGATTGTGGTATATTATTCCACCAGTTTGCATATGTCTAAAGTTGTCAGGCAATTTAACAAAGACATGCATTATGATAGCACTCCCATGATTAGTCGAGGTTCAAATGTACGTAAGTAACCATTTCCTCCAAAGGAATATGACGAAGATGTGTTGGGAGATGAAATTCCCATATCTAAGTACAATAGACGCATTGTTGTACTTAGTATAATAATGTACTCGATTAAATTTCACATCCTCAGGGAACTTGTTAGCTAGATATAGCTCTGCGCCAACACAACGTCATTGGAATGGTATAGTGAATGTAATCATTTACTTAAAAGTAACCATTGGAATAAATTTGTTTTATCCCTGCAAAGACATAAAAAGGAATGCTAATGAAAGTGCAATCCAAAAGTTGTTGATTATGAAGGAACAATAATCTCTTATCCAATGAAAGTAATCAGGGGGAGATATGGTAGACTATTTTCTAAGTCATTACCAATATTCGATTTGAAAAATACATGACTAAAGGAACCTATGCTGGAACAACTCTGAAAGTAATCAAGGGGAGATGCCGACATCAGGGGGAGGATCCAAGGATATGATGTCGACATATTTTACTTTGAAATTGAAGTTGTGTAATACTATTTTTCCCTTCGATCGAGAATAGTTTTCCCGAAAGGGTTTTGTGACTCGACAAGGTTTTTAGCGAGACAACACTAAAAGCATCAAGTATGTTGAACGTTGAAGACATAACGATCGCGTTGATGTTATTGAAAATATCTTAAATCAAAGAAATGAAACACGATAGTCCGTTAAGCAACATAACTTCCAGAATCAACAACCTGGTTCTATAAACATCCAAGTCGCCAAAGTAAAGTGTGATAAACTTCTTTTGACTGCATTAGACTAATGAAAATTGTCTGACATCAGGGGGAGCATCTAATGGTGTGTTGAAATCTTTTCCTTCACCGAGGTTACTTTTTCCCACAGGGTTTTATTGCTCGACAAGGTTTTTAATGAGACAACAACAAACACCGGGAATGTCATTTCCCAGCTAAGGCTATTATTTTTTCCACGGGGATTTTCTGCCTTAAGAGTTGTGAAGAAACTAGTCAACTTCAACGGAGCAAAGTGTTCATCTACAACTGATCACCTTTACTTGCATATGTCACGTTGTACTCTTTTCCCTCCGTCAAGGTTTTATCCCACTGGGTTTTCCTTGTCAAGGTTTTAATGAGGCAACATATTTGAGTCCAACTATGTTCTAAGTTTGCTTAATATTGTACTCTTTTTCTTTAATTCAGGTTTTGTCCCTTTGGGTTTTCCTGACGAAGTTTTAACGAGGCAATTGACTTAGACTCTTCGATCTTTGAAGATCGTATTGCATGTGATGAACTACATGTAAAGTACGAGACAACATGTGAAGTACTACATATGAAGATTTGTACCAAGGTTTTATCCCACTGGGTTTTTCCTTGTCGAAGTTTTAATTAGGAAATTGATTTTGGCATAAGTCATCAAGGAGAGAAGACATTTGAAGACCTACACAATGTATGTGAAGTACTGAGTATGAAATTCTATTGAACCGCACAAGGGGGAGTGTTGTAGGGCTTTCACCCATGGATGTGCGGCCCAATATAGTATCTATGGCTTTATTCCGATTGTATATAAAGGACTGTATCCATGTAACACACATTATCTCTAATGAATAGAATCTCCTTCTCTTTGTGCCTCTTTATCTTTCCCATCCACTACAACAGACCGGACTTTTTTTTTTTTTTTGGAATTTTAACGTTTCTGGAAGCCTAGACGGATCAGGAAACCTGACGATCCGACGGACGGCCATATACTTTTATATAAAACATATAACCAAGCGATCCGAGCCACCTGATGACGAAATCGATGGTTGTAATTGTAAAGATACACAGAGGGCACTTCTTTTTATAATATAGATAGATAGACTAGGGCTTAACCTCTTGTCGATTTTCGAAAAGTTGTTTTAAGCTTATATAGCTTAATGTATAATATAGCTAAACAATATCTAAAGTTTATATTAATTAAAGATTTAATATTAAAATAATAATAGAATTGAACATTAACTGAAAATAATCGGGAGCAAAACCATTTTAGAGTATTGTTTATTGTTTGGTCGGTCGATCAGTATCATAGTAGCTGGATAGGGGGCCGGGGCCGGGGCCTACGGCCCCGGCGGTGGAGAAAATTTAAAAGAAGGTGTAGTGCCCGAATATTTAGTTGGTCGTATAATATTATAGTGTGTTAGTTAATCGGGTCACAGTAGTGTGTTTAATTAGTTGGACCCTAGTAGCCGGATAGGGGCCGGGGCCGTAAGCCCCGTCGGAGGAGAAAATTTTAAGGCAGTTGTAGTGCGCACATTAAAATTAGTGTGTTAGTTGGTCCCGTCTATAATAGTCGGGAGCATATTTAGTTAGTCGGGTCAGAGCAGAACATTCCCAATATTTAGCTGATCGTGTCATATTATAGTGTGTTAGTTAGTCGGGTCATAATGACGTGTTTAATTAGTTGGATCATAGTAGCCGAATAGGGTTGGGGCCTATGGCCCCGGCGGTGGAGAAAATTTAAAGGCAAATATGGTGCCCACATTAAAATTAGTGTGTTAGTTGGTCCTGTCTATAATAGTCGGGAGCATATTTAGTTAGTCAGGTCATAGCATAACGGTCCAAATATTTAGTTGGTATTGTCATATTATACTATGTGACTATGTCAGTTAGTCGTGTCACCGTAGCGTGTTTGATTAGTTGGACCATAATAGCCGGATAGGGCCTGTGTTAGTAATAGTCGAGAGCATACTTAGTTAGTCAGTCCCAATATTTAGTTGGTCGTGTCATATTATAGTGTGTTAGTTAGTCGGGTCACAGTAACGTGTTTAATTAGTTGGATCATAGTAACCGGATAGGGCCGGGACCTACGACCCCGGTCGTGGAGAAAATTTAAAGATAATAACCCTTAATTAGTCATAACGTACAGTAGCCTGCGGCCGCAACTTAACCTCTTGTCGGTTTTCGAAAAGTTGTTCTTTTCTTATATAGCTTGAAATAATCCAATGAAAATAATAATAAAATGGAGATTTACTTAAAGAATCAGTATCTAAAATTTATGTAAATTAAAGATTTAATACTCTAACAATAATTGAATTGAACATTTACTGAGAATACTAAGAACTTGAAATAGTAAAAATTGCCTCTTAAAGTTATTAAAAAAAAAAATAATTTACAATGCCTCCAAAAACTCCTGCACCAAATAAAGCATGAATGGTTGTCCCTCTATATTTTCGGTTCTGCCTGTAACACGGCCCAAAAAGTTTTAGAGACTTATCTTTACATAAATAAATTGAAATTTTAAACAACACCTTCCAGTTCAAAAATAAATTGAAAATTTGTAAAGGAATCTCACCATTTTATTTTGTTTCGGAATATTTCCACCAATAGAAACGTCATCTTGTTGCCCCATCACAACTTGTTCATTGATTTGTCCACGTCTCAAAAGTATATTATACTTTTCCTCCTCAGTCAAAGAAGCATACTGCAATTTATTTATTTTTTTAAAAGAGAGTGATCAAACAGAACAACCGATGTAAAAAAAAATAACTATTAAAAACTCACCAACATTTCTCTGCACACACACACGTGCCTTGGGAACCAAATCCAATTTTGGGCTATGCGACATCATTGCCGCGAGCCATTCTCTCCATATCTGCCCGCTTCTCTCTCACAGATGCCCACCGCGCTCTCTGAGCTGCAGATCGTGTCTAATAGTTCAAAAGGAAAAAATACCCAATGAATCAGATAAAGTGTGTGCATGACACATTTTACATTTGAATCAACACATAAGATTAAATGCGAGGATACTTGTTTAGTGCTTTTAACTTTCTGCACTGGTTCCTTTTTGGATGCTCTCTTGGCCTTTCTCCGATCATTATACTTCTTATATTTCCTAGCCTGAATATTAGAAAAAGAAATAAATTAAAAGCCAAATTAAAAAACTAAACCCACACAAACAAAAATATCAATCCATACCTTACTTTCTCCAAGTATGTATTGTGTGCAAGGTTGTTGACTAAAAAGCTGGAAAACCAAGAAATATATTTACTTAAGCATATACGCATATACATAAAATTCTTAAACAATAACTAACCAAATAAATTGGAACTACATTTACAGATTCACTGTTCACCTGAGTTTGTCTTTGCTTTTCATCAAGTACACGTTGTCTATATTTTTTATCGTCTAATACAATAATACCATTGCTTTGAGTTTGCTGACGCATTAATTGTTCTCCACGTTTGAGGTTCTCCTCCCAAATTAACTTCTCCACCACAGTGACTGCCCGATGTCCGAAATATACAAAAATATAATATAACACAACCATTACTTATAATTTAACCATTCAACGTTTCTTTTGTCAGTAAATAAATAACTTACGAACCTGAGCATGTAATGACTATTGATATGCTCACCCTCCTGTTGTTTTATTGCTTGCCCAGACCCTGCACTGCGAATATTTAATAATTCTTGACGTTTTTTTTCACGTTTTTTTCCTCCTCATTCAAACGACGCCGACGTTGACTCTCCACTCTCACATCCCAAACCGCATGAAAATATAATCATACTTTTAAACATAAACCGTACATTCATCTATACACACACGTTAATTAAAAGAATGAAACCTCACATTTATCCAATCTACTATGAACTGTTCTCTTTCCGCCTAATATCCTCCGCTTTGCAATAAGAGAACCAAAGATTAGTTGAATAAACAATTAACGATAATGTCAATACATAAAATCTCCCTTGAATTTCAATGCCCACCATTAGGTATTCAAAAAGTACATGTCGTTCGATTTGAAGTCGTTGTTCAAACTTCAACCTTGCTTCGCGCTCCACACCTCTGTTTTCCCTGTCACTCTGCCTTTTCTTCTCCCACCTTAACCTCGCAGCCACAGACCTTGCACATGTCGTATAAGATGCAAATAAATCAAATTCATTGTTATGACAAACAATGTAAACAATCATACAGACTTTGCCTGTAATATGCATAAGATGTAAATTAACAAACGATGTAAATAATCATATTTTGGAACATACATTAATGGTTTGTTGACCATCCTCTCTAGCTTTTGATGATGTTGTCTTTTGACTCTTTGAAGAACTGATACACAAATATACTCATTCAATCAGACAAACCATCTTGAATAACTACACAATCGAAAGCTTACCTCATAAGAAGAATTGGTAGGAAATACCAAATATAAAAATCAAACCATCCTGAATAGAGAAATTTGAACTGCACAATAGAATGCTTACCTCATAAATTAATTAAAGTTAAACCAATATATATTCACGATGCTTTATGACAATACCTCTCTTGTTCCCCGATAGTGCAGGACTTTAATCAAAGGTACAATTGTAAATCGAGCACTTTCCAAGGTGTATATATGGAGGAAGATATGTGGGAAAACTGTTAGGAACAGGAAAGCCAATTCAGCTAAGAAAGGTGTACATATAGAGGATATATAGGGGAACTGTGAGGTTTAGGAAATCTAGTTAAATTAGGAAATCCATAGTTTAAACTGGTTTTGATTTCTTAATTAGGAAATCTTGTTAAATTAGGAAATCTAGTTAAAGTAGGAAATCTAGAGTTTAAACTGGTTCCATATTTTGTTACTCATATAACCAAGCCATCTGTGGGAGTTGAACCCACAATAAACATGGGTGAAAGCCATGTGCTCTGCTGTTTGAGCTAAGACAACAAATATGATTTCCTAACGTAAGTTGAATTAGACCTGTTGAAAACACACTTAGACCTGTTTGTTTAAAAGATAGAATTGAATAATGGGATAAGCTTTTCTACCTTTACTTGAAGAATGGAAACATAAACCCAACCTGATGTCACCATAAATTACTTACAGTGGCTGCAAGCAAAAAGCGATGTATAAATAAGAAAACAGCCAAAGACTCAAAATCCTGCTTCACATGAAAAATCTTTAGCTCATGTTTTGCAGCACATTGTCTTTTTCTATATGTTTTTTCTATCATATGCAAGTCCTTCAGATGATGCAGATAGAAATACGGTTGGATAATATATGCATGAGAATATAAGAATAGTTAAGCAGTAGTATCAAACCTTGGTTATTGCTCTGAGCATCTTCTCCTGACATGATTGCACATTACGACGTCCAGTTTCTACGATATAAGCAAAACCTTAATATTAAGTTGTACTTTAAAATTACAAACCATCTCAGTTCGTATCCCAGACACTTAATATACGCATCTCCCATGATCAATCTCTTAGACAAAATTCATTCTCAAAAAACTACCGAGATCTCAAAATTTACCATTCTCAGACTACTTCTGCCTATAATAATAGTCTAAATTCTGCTACTTCTTGCAAGAATGTTTTGAAAAAAAAAAAAAAAACATCAAATTCCTGTTTGAGAGTCGATATTCACCGGAGCTAGTATAAAAGCATATGGTGAATATGAGAAAAATCATAAAACCTAAGAGATACACCCTTCCTATGTTAGGTGCAAGCTAATTTAAGAATCAACATAATGTATTACAGGTTAAAAAATGGTTAATGTAGAAAAAACAAATGTTAATAATCCAAGTCCCCAGCAAATGAAAAAACATGTATACGATATGACCAATATGCATGATGTTCAGCGTCAAGTGGAGGCACTTTGACTGGCATGGCTACTTAAAATTTTATATGTGACATAATGAATAAAGGGAGAAAATGAATATAAATTGTACCAACATGTATAAAATATATGCATTTTAGCCAACCTTTTCCTCCCAAGTAATGAAAGGTTAGATCTACGTTTTACCTCATGGTTAGTCGGTAGTCGAGACCCGCCGAACTCAATCCAGCAGTACATACTCTTATCTATGCTCAGTTTAGTCGGTAATAATATCTAGCACTATGATAAAAATGACAGTCATAGATATATTCAAGTATATGTCATCAATCCCCTCCAATATCAAACCAAAAAAAAAAAAAAAAAACCTTCAGAACCGGCCTGAACTCATAATAATACCTTGAAGATGGAGCCTTCTCTTTGGTAATAATACTTAAACCGAGCCAAGTAAATTTATTTTTGAATAGTGCCTGTCATTACCAGATCAACTACTATGGAAAGTGGTATCATTAGTGACATGGGTAACAACCAACGGTATCGTCCAAACAACACACAGAGCCCTGGTAGATACATAAGCTGCTCAGTAAGAGAATATAATTTGAATGGAGACTAAAATAAGATGCAAGAACATTTTCGAAATTGAACTGTTTCCACTTAGTAGAAGAGAATTAAAAAAAAAAAAACTTCGTTCCAAGATACTGCAACGTCTCTGATGCACTTTTCTTATTTTCTATACAGTTGCATCACCGACACTCGACTATCATTTGCTTGATCATTCTAAAACAACAACTATGTATACACCGACATATCAATAAGCATGTGTTTTCCAAAGCTCATTCACATAGCACAAATAATCGAGAGGCACACTTGCTAAAAGAGCAATTAGCAAGAACCACCTTGTGCATTTTAAGAGAATGAGAAACTGTTAAACGACCATGATGTTTAGAAAGAAGATAATTTATCTAAATTTTTAAAACACCCTGAGTTTGGTTCACGGTCATTTTAAGTTTAGACTTCACAACTAAATTTTTTAAACACTCTGATTTTGTTTTGTAATAGAGAATAAACATGGGGTTTTTATAGTGGGTTCGATCGAATCCATTTGTACTTCCTATGTATGACTTGAAGAATCACTAAAGAAACATACACGACCAACTTCAGGTGAAGTATTGTTTCCTATGGACCTCCCCCGTCCATCTTGTATGATATCCATTGTAGCAATATTCGAATCAATTGAGTTCCAATTCGCTCAGGAATTTATCACTGAAATCACGAAGCAAACCAATTATTTAGAGCCCCGTAAGAATTCACATCCATATCTCTTGACTACTTGGCATCTCATCCATTAATCACCCAAAAAGACGACATTTCTTCCTTATTCTCTCGGCCAAACAAAGAACCTAGAATTCTTAAACTCTGTCGATATATAGCAGACAAATTTCATAAAAGAGATACATTCTATGATACTAATGGTAGCGAGAGAAAGAGTGACATGGAACATATGGATCGGAAGAATCAAAAGAAGAAAAAAAACCTAAGCATAGAGTACTCACCTCAACTAAGTTAAAACACCACAGATCCCGTTATTGAGTTAAAACACAATAAAAAAACGGAACATCAAAAGCAAAGAGGATAGAGAGAAACCCAATTATTTTAGTCTGTGTACCTCTTCCATTATAGCCAGGTCTGATACAGGTAGCTTCACAATTTTGTGGTACTCACTGTCTAATGCCACAAAAACTATTGACCCAGCATGGTCTTTCATCCTTCTCACCGTATATTGCTGCAAGCTACCTTTTAGTACAAGAATTGTTGACTTTGTAGCATCCTGTGAGAGATGTTTTCTTGCTTTAGTCAACTTCGTTGTGTTAACAAAAGAGGCTAATCAATTGACACTAAAGCGGATGGTCATGCACGGAAGAAAGGTGACCATGACACCATTTTAAACTAACTCATAATTTGTTTATTTTGAATAAAAACAAAGGAACTACGGGAACGGGAATCCATACTTTATGTAGTAGCAGTACACTACAGTTGTATATTCTTGTGTTTTAGTTGTAAGCATCATGACCTGCGGTTAATAGATAAATTCACACTTGCCATATAACCACGTAAATAACAGATAACATAGAAAAAAAATTAAAATTGCTAAAGAATAGAAGGGAGGGAGAAATCACCAACCAATTTGTTTCTCAGCCTGTGGCACTTTCCATCCGTGCATAATCTCATGTCCCGACAAAAGAAAAGCACATGATAGATTTAAGTTGCCACATAGCTAAAAGGCAAACTAATTTGAACTTATCAATGGTTCCATATTATTGTGACCATCTTTAAAGATTAACCTTTCAATTCCAATTTAAGAGTACTACAGTTTAGAAATGTGATCAATCAATAATTAAATAGTGGACCATTTCCCTTGACAAAAGATATACATCATGTGCATTTTTGGCTTTGAAACTAATCACGCCGAGAACACAATAACTTCATAAAATTTCCATATTTCAAGATTTTACACAAACTCTCACTATACCTACCACTACTAAATCTAATTTTATATAACTTGTGACAAATAAGCTTCTACACATTCTTTCTACCATTCTCTCAAACATGTTGTATACGCAATGTATGCTAAACACAAAAAAAAAAAAAAAAAAACTCAATTTAATATTATCTCTACACACCTCTTCTTCCCCTTCAAAAAGAGACCATGACTCTTATTTATCCTTCCGACGAAATCTGATAGTTCCGAAATGGCCAATCTAATAAATTGCTTAAAGAATGAAAGCTGTAAAGCCAAATAAAGAAAACACTATGCCGATCAACTAATGTCATAACAAAATGGCACACACACACACACACACACACACACAATATCAAATAGTAAATTCCACAGCAGGCATGTCTTCCCACACATATTTTCATAACAGTTCAATAATAACTCTCAAGGATAGTTTACACAGTAGGCATCATCAATAAGTTTTATGTTCAACTTCACAGCATAATAACCAAAGTGAGAAGCTGATTATTATCTGAAAACCCAATATATAAATTACCTTCTTTTTCTCTTCCTTCTGATTCAACTTTGCCTCGAAATTTCCTGTAACAAACAATTTTAATCTATTTTTATAAAAAATAAAAACCAAAAAGAATATATTAATTTAAATATAATTCTCATAAAATTCAATCAAATTAGGGAAAATCAATGGTAAATCAAATTAGGGCTGAAATTCTCTTCCTTTCCTCTGCATCGTCTTTGTGATTAAACTCTGCCTCCTAAATTTCTCTTCAACTGAATACCAAATCTTTTATAATTCTGAAATCGAGATTGGGAAGCCAAAGTAATGAAGGTTTGGACGGAAAAATATAATTCTTTTGTAAAGAAACCTAAAAACAAAATTTGATTTCTTCCGCAACGATTAAATAGAAATTATCCAGAAAACCAAAGATCAATTAAGATTTAATTGATAGTAAAGTTGAGAACCTACGAAATTGAAGACTTCGGATCGAAATTTGAGAGCTTCCTTCACCCTAGAAACAAAAATCTGATGAAATCCACTTTTCCTCACTACACAAATCAAATCTGATGTAATAAAATCAAACAATTAAAAAGCAAGGGTCCAGGGTTTGTGTGAAGAGGGGAAACAGAATCGCATAGGCAGACAAAAAAACTCGATCAGTGAATCAATTAGAAAATCTAGCGCAGGAAATCTTTTTTGGTATGAACAGAAAACTAACGAAGCAAAGTCTTTCTACATCTTCTTGCTGTTAGAATTAGGAAACCTCGTTATTGACGGGAGCGTGCAACAGAATCGACGGCCCCGGATTACTCCCAAGCATGAACGGACGGACGGATATATATCTCGCCCGCGATATATCCTGGCCCCAGGATCTCCCGATCTGACGGCGGCTGTGTCTCATGTATTACTTTTTTTTCCTCCCGAATTACTCATTCCAGGCCACAGGATCGACGAATCCGATGAACACGAATGACCCCAATCATAACCACCATAGTTTCGAAATGGCCAAAATCTAATAAAGTGCTTAAAGAATGAAAGTTGTAAAGCCAAATAAAGAAAACACTATGTCGATCAACTAATGTCATAACAGCTTGGCAAACACACACACAATATCAAATAGTAAATTCCACAGCAGACATATCTTCCCACACATATTTCCATAACAGTTCAATAATAACTCTCAAGGATAGTTTACACAGTAGGCATCATCAATAAGTTTTATGTTCAACTTCACAGCATAATAACCAAAGTGAGAAGCTGATTATTAACTGAAAACCCAATATATAAATTACCTTCTTTTTCTCTTCCTACTGATTCAACTTTGCCTCGAAATTTCCTGTAACAAACAATTTTAATCTATTTTTATAAAAAATAAAAATCAAAAAGACTATATTAATTTAAATATAATTCTCATAAAATTCAATCAAATTAGGGAAAATCAATGGTAAATCAAATTAGGGCTGAATTTCTCTTCCTTTCCTCTGCATCGTCTTTGTGATTAAACTCTGCCTCCTAAATTTCTCTTCAACTGAATACCCAATCTTTTATAATTCTGAAATCGAGATTGGGAAGCCAAAGTAACGAAGGTTTGGACGGAAAAATATAATTCTTTTGTAAAGAAACCTAAAAACAAAATTTGATTTCTTCCGCAACGATTAAATAGAAATTATCCAGAAAACCAAAGATCAATTAAGATTTAATTGATAGTAAAGTTGAGAACCTACGAAATTGAAGACTTCGGATCGAAATTTGAGAGCTTCCTTCACCCTAGAAACAAAAATCTGATGAAACTCACTTTTCCTCACTACACAAATCAAATCTGATGTAATAAAATCAAAGAATTAAAAAGCAAGGGTCCAGGGTTTGTGTGAAGAGGGTAAACAGAATCGCATAGGCAGACAAAAAAACTCGATCAGTGAACCAATTAGAAAATCTAGCGCATGAAATCTTTTTTGGTATGAACAGAAAACTAACGAAGCAAAGTCTTTCTACATCTTCTTGTTGTTAGAATTAGGAAACCTCGTTATTGACGGGAGCGTGCAACAGAATCTACGGCCCCGGATTACTCCCAAGCATGAACGGACGAACGGATATATATCTCGCCCGCGATATATCCTGGCCCCAGGATCTCCCGATCTGACGGCGGCTATGTCTCACGTATTACTTTTTTTTCCTCCCCAAATTACTCATTCCAGGCCACAGGATCGCCGAATCCGATGAACACGAATGACCCCAATCATAACCACCACTTTTTCTTAATAAAGAAACTAGGTATCACGCCGGCCTGCGGCCGGCGCTCAACCTCTCGTCGATTTTCCAAAAATTGTTCTGAGCTTATATAGCTTAAAATATAATATAGCTAAATAATATCTAAAGTTTATATTAGTTAAAGATTTAATACCTAAACAATAATATAATTGAACATTAACTGAAAATAATCGGGAGCAAAGCCTTTTTAGAGTTATGTTTATTGTTTGGTCGGTCGATCAGTATCTTCCCATGCAATTTTAGTTTGTGGTCATAGCAGAACGCTTCCAATATTTAGTTGGTCGTGTCATATTATATAGTGTGCTAGTTAGTCAGGTAACAGTAGGGTGTTTAATTAGTTGAACCATCATATCTAGAGTAGGCCCCGGCGGTGGAGAAAATTTAAAGGCAGATGTAGTGCCCAATATTTAGTTGGTCGTGTCATATTAGAGTGTGTTAGTTAGTCGGTTCACATTAGAATGTTTAATTAGTTGGATCATAGTATTCGGAAAGCCGGGTCCTTCGGTCCCAGCGGTGGAGAAAATTTAAAAGAAGGTATATTGCCCAAATATTTAGTTGGTCGTGTCATATTATAATGTCTTAGTTAGTCGGTTCACAGTAGAATGTTTAATTAGTTGGATCATAGTAGCCGGAAAGCCGGGTCCTTCGGCCCCGGCGGTGGAGAAAATTTAAAAGAAAGTATATTGCCCAAATATTTGGTTGGTCGTGTCATATTATAGTGTGTTAGTTAGTCGGGTCATAGTAGAGTGTTTATTTCGGTGGATCATAGTAGCCGGAAAGCCGGGTCCTTCGGCCCCGGCGGTGGAGAAAATTTTAAAGAAGGTATAGTACCCAAATTTTTAGTTGATCGTGTCATATTATATTGTGTTAGTTAGTCGAGTCACAGTAGAATGTTTAAATATTTGGATCATTGTAGCCGGAAAGCCGGGTCCTTCGGCCCCGGCGGTGGAGAAAATTTAAAAGAAGGTATTGTGCCCAAATATTTAGTTGGTCGTGTCATGTTATCTTTGTGTTAGTTAGTCGAGTCACGGTAGAATGTTTAATTAGTTGGATCATAGTAGCGAGCAAGCGGGTCCTTCGGCCCCTGATGGAGAAAATTTAAAAGAAAGTATAGTCCCCAAATATTTAGTTGGTCATGTCATATTATAGTGTGTTAGTTAGTCGGGTCACAGTAGAGTGTTTATTTAGGTGGATCATATTAGCCGGAAAGCCGGGGCCGAAAAGAAGGTATATTGCCCAAATATTTAGTTGGTCGTGCCATATTATAGTGTGTTAGTTAGTCGGGTCACAGTAGAGTGTTTATTTAGGTGGATCATAGTAGCCGGAAAGCCGGGTCCTTCGGCCCCGACGGTGGAGAAAAATTTAAAAGAAGGTATATTGTCCAAATATTAATTAGTTGGTCGTGTCATATTATAGTGTGTTAGTTAGTCGGGTCACAGTAGAGTGTTTACTTAGGTGGATCATAGTAGCCGGAAAGCCGGGTCCTTCGGCCCCGGCGGTGGAGAAAATTTAAAAGAAGGTATGGCTCCCAAATATTTAGTTGGTCGTGTCATATTATATTGTGTTAGTTAGTCGAGTCACAGTAGAATGTTTAATTAGTTGGATCAAAGTAGCCTGAAAGCCGGGTCCTTCGGCTCCGGCGGTGGAGAAAATTTAAAAGAAGGTATAGTCCCTAAATATTTAGTTGGTCGTGTCATATTATAGGGTGTTAGTTAGTCGGGTCACAGTAGATTTTTTAATCAGTTGGATCATAGTAGCCGGGAAGCCGGGGCCGAAGGTGGAGAATATTTAAAAGCAGATATATTGCCCAAATATTTTGTTGGTCGTGAAATATTATAGTGTGTTAGTTAGTCGGGTCACAGTAGAGTGTTTAATTAGTTGGATCATAATAGCCTCTTAAAGCGGGACATTCGGCCCTGGCGGTGGAGAAAATTTAAAAGCACATATAATACTCAAACATTTAGTTGGTCGTGTCATATTATAGTGTGTTAGTTAGTCGGTGCACATTAGAATGTTTAATTAGTTGGATCGTAGTAGCCGGAAAGCCGGGTCCTTCGGCCCCGTCGGTGGAGAAAATTTAAAAGAAGGTATAATGTCCATATATTTAGTTGGTCGTGTCATATTATAGTGTGTTAGTTAGTCGCGTCACAGTAGAATGTTTAAATAGTTGGATCATAGTAGCCGGAAAGCCGGGTCCTTCGGCCCCGGCGGTGGAGAAAATTTAAAAGAATGTATAATCCTCGAATATTTAGTTGGCCGTGTCATATTATAGGGTGTTAGTTAGTCGAGTCACAGTAGATTGTTTAATCAGTTGGATCATAGTAGCCGGAAAGCCGGGGCCGAAGGTGGAGAAGATTTAAAAGCAGATATAGTGCCTAAATATTTTGTTGGTCGTGAAATATTATAGTGTGTTAGTTAGTTGGGTCACAGTTGAGTGTTTAATTAGTTGGATATAATTGTCGGAAAGCCGGGACATTCGGCCCCGGCGGTGGAGAAAATTTAAAAGAAAGTATAGTCCCCAAATATTTAGTTGGTCGTGTCATATTATAGTGTGTTAGTTAGTCGGGTCACAGTAGAGTGTTTACTTAGGTGGATCATAGTAGCGGAAGCCAGGGTCCTTGGCCCAGGCGGTGGAGAAAATTTAAAAAAAGGTATGGCTCCCAAATATTTAGTTGGTCGTGTCATATTATATTGTGTTAGTTAATTAGAGTCACGGTAGAATGTTTAATTAGTTGGATCAAAAGTAACACAAGGGTCCTTCGGCCCCGGCGGTGGAGAAAATTTAAAACAAAGTATAGTGCCCAAATATTTAATTGGTCGTGTCATATTATAATGTGTTAGTTAGTCGAGTCACAGTAAATTGTTTAATTAGTTGGATCATAGTAACCTGAAAGCCGGGTCCTTCGGCCCCGGCGGTGGAGAAAATTGAAAAGAAAGTATAGTCCCCAAATATTTAGTTGGTCGTGTAATATTATAGTGTGTTAGTTAGTCGGATCACAGTAGAGTGTTTAAAAAACTTTGATACATATACTTTGTGCACAATGGCAAAAATGGAGATAACAAAATTATTATTTACTCACCAAATGCAACATGCTAGAATTGTATAAAGCATTAATCATGTTTAAAATTTCATTATAATTTAGCCACTACCTATTATCAATTTTTCCACCAGCCCTTTACCACCATCCCAGCAAACTCCTACATCACTTGCAAGTGTGTAACATCACAACGTGAGGAACACCTTTGAATTTCAGCACCTTCATCCACTTATGGATTAGCACCAGCAGCTTGGTTAATGCAATGGTTTGATTTCAAGTAGTTTGAATGCCAGCTCCAGAACACAGCACCACCACATCTTTCTGATCCTGCCCTCCTCCTAGAGCACAAAGCAAAAACACTGAAAAAGTCTACAAACTAAAATATTGCAAAACACCTTTTTCAAGGACCCATGGTACTGCATTTTAGGAGCTCCAGCACCAGCAATACCTACCTGAATCCTATTCGAAGATTTTTAGCTGAAAAATCTGTTGGTGCTTACTTCCAAGTTCCAAGCATTGAGAAATGCTAATCCCGCCTCTAAAGGTTCCTAGGTTATAGATAATTAGTTAAGTTGATACCAATGTACGATATAGTTTGTCAACAATTTGTCTCATAGTAAAACTGCTGCAATAGATGATTAAACAACCCCTGAACAACTTGGCATGAAAACCATCATATATGCTTTTCCAGAATTTCAAGCTATGAAGACGTTATTGACTTGTAGAAGGCAGTGATTAGTTAATCCACCAAACATACATTAACGCCATCTGTAGGAGTCGAACCCACAACTATATGGTTGAGAACCATGTGCTCTTCCATTTGAGCTAAGACGACAGATACCGTTTCCAATTTAAGTGGAATTTAATATATATATGATATAAAGTAGATTGAGCATCTGGTCGTAAACATTTACTATCTTTAGATCCTAGTTTAGACTTGATGATGGCCATTTATACACCTACCTAATAGCGAATGAATAAATATTACAAATAGAAAATTTGACTGAAACACACCTGTTGTCCAAACTAATTTCCAAGATGTAAACCCTTTGACATGCAAATGAATTTGAAGGCATTAATAGCTACTGGTTGTTGTTACCTCTTTTCAGTCACATGATACTACTGGAAATCTTAAATAGTGCCAACAAAAAATTATTAATATCATTCATAACAATGATGGTAGAATTTCCACATGAAATGCCATCAATATTACCTTTAACTCACTTCCCAGCACTCGAAAAGATTATCGACATCATCCAAGTTTGTAAGAGCTTTCTCCTCAAACACCGATGGCTGGAAAACTTTCTTGAGCCATGATTCGCTGCAATGCCAATGACTATTAGCTCCAGAAACCCACTTATATATAATATCATTTGCTCTATGAGAATCATTATACAACCTAGACTATATTAGTATGTCTTAAACGATTGTGTTACTAACAGTCTCATGGTAAGGAAACAAAAAGCTCAATATCCATATAAAGCCTTTTCATAACGTAAAGATGAGAACATTGGCCATCTCCATATTTCTTTCTTGTTTAATTAAGAAGGTAGCATTCCTTATCAAGTTGTCTGCAATAACCAACGTAGAATTTAGAGACATCACGAAAGAACATGAAAACATGAGAACAATGTTTTAAGCCAGTTGGACATGTTTGAATATTTTCAAGAGGCCCAAAATTAGCGAAGCATTTCTAAAATAGACAAACATTAATTGGATTCCTAAAACAGCGCCACAATTTCATTAGAAGGACCAAGGAAGTGCAAAGAGACATCTGTGCAACATTTGTGTAGGTTAGTAAAGACAGAAACTAAATCTATATGTATGGCTTGACATTAGCAACTAAAGACAAATATTTGCGACATTAATACGTTCAATAGGATACTTGTGACAGTTGCAAACCAAATTATAACACATTTAAGCCTTCACGACCTGATAAGTTACATACCATGTTGGGTTCAATAAGTCTCACACCACCCTAAAAGTTCTTTTCATTTCAAATTCTGTCACGGGAGATAATTCAGATGCTATAGTCCCTGCAGAAGCAAACTCGATATCAGTTTTTTACCAAAGAAAATTGTAGGCACATCCATGTTTCTCTTCACTAGTGTCTCCCATTTAGTAACTTCCTTCATTGTACTTTAGCTGCTTAGCATAGGCGACAGTCCTGTCTATCCTGTCCCGATCACCTACCGCAAGAGGTGCACCAATATTCACTAATTAGAGTTGAACTGATGGCCATTAATGGGGTTTTTTGAATTAATAGATATTCAGCAAAAATAACAAAAAAGCCATACTGAAATTAGATTCCAAAGTATACGTACCTTCATAATTGAAATAAAGTTATACTTAGAAATCAAGAGCTTAACACCAGAGTATAGCCTGCGGCATTTTGTAGCCATTAATCCGTTTACATAACTAAAATTTTATCCATCTTGTAGCCATTAATTATAATGTATATCCTAATAGTTAGCCTATAAACTAAAATTTTATTACGCTATTGCAGGAAGGTAATCAAGTATGAAAATTAAACATGCCTTCTTCCAAAGATTGTACTGGGTATTACTCACCTCAAGATCCCTTGCTACAGAAAACCAACAGAAAATTTGCTACAATAAGGTCCGACTTGGAATGTGCACCAGCTATTCCTAGCTGTCTGAGACCACGACCACCATGGCAGACATTGACACCATCATCATGTGCAACACCATATATAAAACACATACTCACGAAATTGTTAATCTAAATCCAGCAGCTATTTTGCTCAAAGATAAGTTGTAAGGGCCTCGGAACTGCATCAAGTCTACAGGATAGAAGGTGTTTAGTGTCTCAAGATGTCCAGTATCCCGAATGTGCCGAATTGCAGGTTTCAGCATTTTTTTTTATGGATATACTATCGGAACTATTTCCCAAATTGTCATGGATTTAGAGCTACTAACTATAATTAAGCCTAATTTACAATATTGAACAACCAATTGACAAAAGAAATTAAACATATGTGAAATAGAAAGAACATGAGCATTATTTCATTATCAACCCTAACTTTCTTAATCAAACCGTTCTTAATTTACAAAAATCAACCCTAATTTATATTAACCGATAATTAATCTCTAATACAACTTACCTGATTCACAGTTTCAGTGACATAGAATCAATTACCACATGGTTCTTTTACGATCACCACTTCCGTTCTTAATTTACAAAAATCAACCCTAATTTATATCAACCATAATTAATCTCTAATACAACTTACCTGATTCATAGTATCAGTGACATAGAATCAATTACCTCATGGTTCTTCTTAAGTTGATGGACTCCAGCCAACTTTAGTCTTCGCACATGTTGGTATCTCTAGGTCATATGCCAGTATATACTGAATCGATGTCTCTTCTTAACAATAGATTAGGACGCTGGAATGAGCATGGGAGTTTGGCATCACTGGACTGTCCATCATGTCACTGTTGCTTACATATGTTTACGGCTAACCGTTATTAATTTATCAACATGGGAATTGAACTGCCTCGATGCTTATTTTGATTTACATGAGCTTCAGAATTTTGCATACCTTGTTTAATGCCTCTTGTCGCCGAAGCTTGAGCTGAATACCTCATTTGTTGTGCCATTAATTTTTTTCTATGATACCTGGCATTGCATAAGAACACAATAGAAAGTAAAATGTTTAATACGCAACCATACTCTAATAGCCATTATGATGATGCTGATGTTGCAACCGTGTGGATGTCTGTTTCTTATATTAATAATTTTGCTTTGTTAACAGCCCTTGTTTTTAGCCACTAAGTCGTCCTGCACTGGCAACTTCTGCCAACCCCAATAACCAAGAAGTTCGAGAGAACATGGTTAGCAGTAGTAGCCAAGATAAGACAACTCAGCTAAAAATATATACCAAGAACCCCAGACCACAATTGGATCTGGTCGCATCTCAAACCCTACAAACAATGCGAAATTAAGATGTCGTCAATTCATAGCTGAATACACATCAATGTTTCCATCCAACAAAAATATAAAGAAATTTCGGGCGAGCATTCACGATGGCAACCACTCATCACATGTGGCTTCCCGTTCCCTCTATAAACCGATGGAGTAACGGTGGTTTTGATCGGCAAAAACAACACCCGGCAAAAGGCAACACCAATGAAAGCCTATTCTACGAAGTAATCTACTTTTAATGGATTTTATAGGTACATCAGCGGGAGAAAAAGAAGCAACACCAAAAGGAGAGAAAACCATGGTTCTAACTAAAAAAAGAAGAAGCAATAATTAGAATTGCAAGAGAAAAACAACTCCAACATACTAAAAAAGAAAAAAGATCAATCGAGCAAGAAACATGGCAATGAAAAAAAAATCAACCACAAAAAAAGGGTGAGAATGTGTGTATACCACTCTTCCAGCAATAATTGACCATTTCATTAAGGGAGACGGATATACGTTGCAATGTAAGATGGGACCTAAAGTCAATAGTGGAAGCAGCAACGTCCAAGACACCATAAAAGGAAGATGCACTATTATCTGGCAATGTCAGAAGAATAAGCACCTTGGCCAAAAAATTAAGCTTTTTTTTCTTCTTTTTAGAGCATATTTAAGTTTGAATGTAAGACTATTCATAATATGCATCCAACTTCAATTGCAACCATGCAAGATTTTCTATCAGGGTAGAAGATAATAATTTAGACACATGCCTAGGAAGCGAAAAACGAAGTTACACCTAATTAGAGGAGCCAGAACATTACCTAGGGACAAAATCAGAAACTTGGGATGGGTATTGACGCTCCAAGGGACAGCCACCTGACTAACAACTCTTAAATTGAACTCATTGCAAGCTAGCTGGTTCTGACGACTAAGAATAGTCTCAATCTTGCCGTCAAAACTATGTTATAGCAAATCGAAATAAAAAAAAACTCTTCCGGTTTGGGAATGCTGATAGAGTAGAAACATAACAGAGGCACAATTACCAGTCCGTGGCAGCTTTGACGGTCCATGAACACTTACCTCCTTTCATGCACTCAGTGGTGACTATACTTGGATGCAAATCCATGAAAACTGCTCAACGATCACAGCTCCAATTCAACCTCTGATTGTCCCTAAATACAACAAAACACTTATAAACAAAACAATAACCTGTTTTGTGAATTCCCCAATAGGAATTTTCAAAAACCTAATATATAGTAATCTCATAACATTACTCTCACACATGTTTCTGAAATCAATTAAAACGATTACTGGAATAATCAAAGTTATATACCTTAACTGATGCCAAACGCTAATAAATTGAACACCAAAATTTGTAAAATAGAAGAAGAGGATTTTCTTATGCGAATCGCAAGCTAGGAAATCATTAATGAATTAAGTTGAGAGGAGAAAATCTTGAACATTTTTTCTTTTTATATATAAAAACACTGCGACTGATTATATAAAGCCTGCTAAAACAAAATTCAGGCAGCTTAGTGCTTAACAGAAAGTTGATAATACAAATTAGAAGAAAAAAAAATCTGCAGTTCGTATGTATTTTTTTTTTTTATCGGCAGTTCATATGTCTATGAGGAATTCTTACCGTGCTAGATCATGGGGAAGCTTAAACTCCAAATCCCAACTGTCGACATTAAACGATGTTATATTCCATCAGCAAACCTTATAATTGAACCATCAAAAAAAAAAAACAAACGCAAATCGAATACAACTGAACCCTAAACCAAAAGCATGGCAAAAAAATCTTAGAAAACTTGAACAAAACTGACAAATGTAAATGTAAGTGACGTTTTACCTGCGGCTACAGTGATGTTTCTGTATCTCTCAGCAAACTGATTAATGATAATACTTTATATGTTCATCTCACTTATTTTGAATTCGCCATGGGCCAACAACTAATGCAAGATGAAGGCCTTCAAGTACTTTATTCTGTTTATGACTTAAGACTTAATCCATACATAAAAATTAGATTCACCAATTACAGAGTATTCAAATTGGATAGTACCTAAAAACCAATTGCTAAATTCAGGCCCTTACCAATGCCCAGACTATCTGCACTTCACCTCCACTTTGTATCACCTGCAGGCTACAGCACCAACTTCTGTCTCCTTGCACTTCCACTACACGCAAGATTTCCATTCAAACTCGGGTTTCTCCGTCTAGCCCAAGCTAATATTCCATAAACATCGACGACTGCAACTGCTTGTCGCTAACAGTACAGCTCCATCCATCTCTGCGATTATAGCCACGAACCCAGACCACCACCGTATCAGCACCACTTGCTGCAACCGTTTCAGACCCACTACACCGATGCAGCCAACACCAGCATCTCTAATTCCTTGAATCACACAGCAACAGACCCCAACTTCTCTGTCATCTTCTTCAACCACCTCCATCAATCCACTACCATTAATGCCAGCCAACCAACCATCGCCATGGAATACCAGAAACACCATTTACTGCTATTAATCACAGCAGCACCTCCCTGTTCTTCTCCATCACTAATCACTGCTCTTACTTGAGCTTAACAGCTCCATTAGTCGACCATAGCATCACTTCCATCGACTGTCATGTTGATTTTAAACTCAACTGCTCAACAGACTCGAGTTATCGACATATTTAACCTTCTCGCAGTTCCAGTAATATAATATGGAAGTACCAGATAAGGAAGCAAAGAAGTTCGACATCATTAAGTGGTGGAAGTGATCTTCGAGCAATGAAGCTATGATCCAGATAAAGAAAAATGTGAAAGCCACCAAACTATTATGATTTTTCCACTTATTCAACAAAAAGTCTTCCTGCTTCTCACCCAAAAAGGCAGCACCTGACGTTCAAGCTTATGTGGCTCTTCATAATTTGATCTTGCTTAAGACCATAATTGTCCCTCTTGTTAGCAAATTTTAGTAAATCAAATACTCAAAGGACATTAATAACTAACCTATGGACCAAAATATGTAGCTCCAGTTCAATAAGAACAACTATCACTGCATACTATTACAGTTCAAAGAAAAATATAAGAGGATTCTATGTTCCAAGAATGTTATTCGTTTAAGATTCTACGTTCACCTGTTGAGTGAGATCTTGTGTATCCTTTTTGGGCCTCGCCTTTGTCCAAAGATTCATCAATAGACTCTGCCAGCTTCTCAATTCGCAATAACAAAATTAAACAAAACTGGTATGAATAATAATAATGAGTTCATGTAGAATCTAGTAACTTGAGTTGGACAAAAAAGCTCAAAATAAATTGATAAATCATCGCCAATCAATAACCCTAAAACTGGTGGATATTGTATTGCTGCTGTTGGTTGTTGCCGAATTCAGCTGGTTGGTCAGGGAAGGGATATGCGGCTACAACTCATTGAAAACCCGTCACAGCTCATACAATAAACACATCTGACAAAATCAATAACCAAACAAATATATCTTCACCAATTCAATACAACATATCTTCACCAGTAAAAAATCACAAAGAAAATCCCAAAAATTACTAAAACCAAAATCAGGTGATATGGATAGGTAGTTGAAGTAATGAACACGGTAAAATTCTCTACGGTGATATTATCTAGAGCTCAGCAAGAGATCTGATTAGTATAAAAAGGTTACCTGGCGTTAATTGCAATCTGTGGCAACGATTCAAAAAAACAGTAGTTCAACTAATTCCTGCGACGAAGATAAAAAGATGAGGGAGAATTAAACCAAACAAATCAATTAGGGTTAGAGTTATCAGACAACAGATAGATGATAAAGAAAATCAGGTGATATTACCGTTGGCTGGTCTAACGTTGAAGGGGGCAAATCCACGCCATGCTAAGATGTTTATGTACCTTGCTGGTCAATCCCGTCATCATCATTATCATCACTAAGTGAAAATTACACCCTGAAAAAAAAACAAAAAGTGATTTAAAATCAAACCAAAAGAGAACCCTAAAAATCCCTGCAAATAAAATCGAAAAAAACAAATAGAACAATGAGGAATAGGTTTCAGGTTTACCTTATGGTATCGATTTCGGTATCGATTTCTGTTGTAGAAGAAAACGCGAGAGAGGAGAATACAGAGAGGAAGAGAAGCGGTAAACGATTAGGGCTGTAAAAAAAGATAGTTGAGTCTCGTATTTGAAGAAAGTATTCTCGGTAAAACACCTTATAAACGGAAACACAGTTTTATCAGGAAACCCATCGGACACGATCTCGGCCACAGGAAAAAGTAGATTAGGTCCCGTTCAAAATTCATTATAATTTATAACAATCACCTAAAAAGTTGCAGACGCATTGCAAACTCAATTCAATGCTCCAGGAGTAAGGCTTGAGGTGAAAGTACATGGTATATCGAAACTATATTCTGCAAGAGATTAATGGCTATGAATCAGTCAAAACTTGTACAAACCAACTTCTAAAAGCCTACCATGAAAATGCTCACCAAGCGTAAACATACCTGCACATTCCTTTGTACCTCCAGCCAATACATCGCTTATGCAGTGTTTGATTAAGTCATTTACTGAGTCCTGATAGTTTCAAAAGATCTAGTTCAACTGAAAATATTCAACAATAACAATTTTCCAAATCAATGAATTATGAATAGTTCAAGACCTTATACTTATGACATATGAGAGATTAGATCTTATTCAAGATATAAACCGAATACAAATTCGAGACACAAACCACTACAGGATATGAGATTTTGGTTGGAATTGAGACTGAAGCTTGAATATTGTGAATAAGGGTTTCAATGATTTCTTCGCTGCAAGTATCCTGCTAGGTAAGATGAAGAAACAATAAATCTCTTCTTCGTCTATTCCTCTCAATCGCCTCTGTTTTTAAAATCTCTTACCTTTACACAATTCCAAAAAAAGAAACAATGAATCCAGAACATAAGCTAAAACCCTAGGATTTTTAGGCTTTGATAAATTGGATATACAAACCAAATTAAAAACTCGAATTAAGAAGATAAAAATCTTACCCGGCGTCAACTTTGATCTGTGGCGAAAATTCTAATGAAATTGTTAGATGACCAACAATACCACAGCAAAGAAAATACGGAGAACTAAATTGGATTAGAATGGTTGTTATCTGAGAACCCAAACCGATTTGATAAGATTATAACTAAAACATACGAAAAAAATCAACCGAAAATTATAGGTTTTGCATACGTTTACCTCTTTTCTGCTAATCCTCTTCATCGTCTTTCTGATTCAATTTCTACCTCTTAAATCACAAAATCAGCCGCAGCAGCAGAGATGAATCGCGACAAATAAAGAAAAATTAAACAGACCCAAACTTTCTGAGATACGGCTACTCAAACCAATTGAATTTCTTCTCCACACCATTATCAACAACAATAGTACCTTCATCAAACAGAAAAAATTATCAGAACACAAAATCAAGAAAACCCCAAAAACAAAGTGATGGATTAAACTAAACGGATTTACCAGAATCTTCATACTATCTGTATTCCTTATACATCTGAATCTGAAATTACATTCGAAATTGCAAACAATTAAGTTTTTCTATTTTGTGTAAGATCGATTGATAAGATGAAACCGAGATTGATATGAACCCTTGCTGTGAAAAAATCAACACCAAACAAAAATAAGACTGATTTCTAGGTTTAGGGTTCGTACCGAGAGCTAATAGAGAACAAACTGGATTAATCAGCGAAACAACCGATTTTAAGATTCAATACAACTTCTTAGAAACAATATAAGAATTCGAACAGACGGACGGAGTGAAGGAGACGAAGAGAACAGACGGACAGAGTGAAGGAGACGAAGAATTAATTCGAAATCAAAAGACGAAGCTGAGGAAACGATGAGAGTTCTGTTTTTCTGTTTTTCTTTATTCTCGTGATGGTCGTCATTAATCCACGGACCTGAATCACTCTTATCCACGGCCGATGACCACCCACGAAAAAAAGAAGAGTACACACAAATCCGACGGTCACGAATTACTCCTCGAATCCAACGGTAGCAGACACAATCCGACGGTCACGAATTACTCCCCGAATCCCACGGTCACCTTTATCCCGGACATAACCACCACTTTTCCTTAATAAAGAGACTAGGTATCACGCCGGCCTGCGGCCGGCGCTCAACTTCTTGTCGATTTTCGAAAAGTTGTTCTAAGCAATTAGTGTGTTATATTATATTATATTATATTGATTTTCATCGTATTATATTATAGTGTGTTAGTTAGTCGGGTCACAATAGCGTGTTTTATTAGTTGGATCATATTAGCCGGAAGGTGCCGGGGCCATAGGCCCCGGCGGTGGAGAAAATTTTAAGGCAGATATAGTGCCCACATCAAAATTAGTGTGTTAGTTAGTCCCGTCAATAATAGTCGGGAGCATATTTAATAAGATGGTCCCAATCTTTAATTGGCCGTATCATATTAAAGTGTGTTAGTTAGTCAAGTCACAGTAACGTGTTTAATTAGTCGGATCATAGTAGCTGGAAGGGGCCGGGTCCTGCGGCCGGCGCTCAACCTCTTGTCGATTTTCGAAAAGTTGTTCTAAGATTATATAGATTAAAATATAATATGGAAAATTTAATGGCATATGTAGTGTCCACATATTTAGTTGGTCGTATCATATTATGGTGTATTAGTTATCTTGGTCACAGTAGCGTGTTTAATTAGTTGGATCATAATAGTCGGTCCCAATATTTAGTTGGTCGTGTCATATTAGAGTGTGTTAGTTAGTCGGTTCACATTAGAATGTTTAATTAGTTGGATGATAGTAGTCGGAAAGCCGGGTCCTTCGGCCCCGGCGGTGGAGAAAATTTAAAAGAAGGTATAGTGCCCAAATATTTAGTTGGTCGGGTCAAATTATAATGTGTTAGTTAGTTGGTTCACGGTAGAATGTTTAATTAGTTGGATCATAAGAGCGGAAGCCAGGGTCCTTCGGCCCCCGGCGGTGGAGAAAATTTAAAAGAAGGTATGGTGCCCAAATATTTAGTTGGTCGTGTCATATTATACGTAATAGTTAGTCGGTTCACGGTAGAATGTATAATTAGTTAGATCATAGTAGCCCAAGCTGGGTCCTTCGGCCCGGCGGTGGAGAAAAAATTTAAAAGAAGGTATGGTGCCCAAATATTTAGTTGGTCGTGTCATATTATACTGTGTTAGTTAGTCGAGTCACGGTAGAATGTCCAATTAGTTGGATCATAGTAGCCAGAAAGCCGGGTCCTTCGGCCCCGGCGGTGGAGAAAATTTAAAAGAAGGTATATTGCCCAAATATTTAGTTGGTCGTGTCATATTCTAGTGTGTTAGTTAGTCGGGTCACAGTAGAATGTTTAATTAGTTGGATCATAATAGCCAGAAAGCCGGGTCCTTCGGCCCCGGCGGCGGAGAAAATTTAAAAGAAGGTATAGTGCCCAAATATTTAATTGGTCGTGTCATATTATAGTGTGTTAGTTAGTCGGGTCACGAGTGTTGTTTATTTCGGTGGATCATAGTAGCCAGAAAGCTTCGAATAAGAAAATTTAAAAGAAGGTATAGTGCACAAATATTTGGTTGATCGTGTCATATTATAGTGTGTTAGTTAGTCGAGTCACAGTAAAATGTTTAAATAGTTGGATCATAGTAGGCGGAAAGCCAGGTCTTTCGGCCCCGGCGTTGGAGAAAATTTAAAAGAAGGTATGGTGCCCAAATATTTAGTTGGTCGTGTCATATTATACTGTGTTAGTTAGTCGGTTCACAGTAGAATGTTTAATTAGTTAGATCATAGTAGCCGAGAAGCGGGTCCTTCGGCCCAATGGTGGAGAGAATTTAAAAGAAAGTATAGTCCCCAAATATTTAGTTGGTCGTGTCTTATTATAGTGTGTTAGTTAGTCGGGTCACAGTAGAGTGTTTATTTAGGTGGATCATAATAGCTGGAAAGCCGGGTCCTTCGGCCCCGACGGTGGAGAAAATTTAAAAGAAGGTATATTGCCCAAATATTTAGTTGGTCGTGTCATATTATAGTGTGTTAGTTAGTCGGGTCACAGTAGAGTGTTTATTTCGGTGGACCATAATAGCCGGAAAAGCGGGACCTTCGGCCCCCGGCGGTGGAGACAATATAAAAGAAAGTATAGTCCCTAAATATTTAGTTGGTCGTGTCATATTATAGAGTGTTAGTTAGTCCGGTCACAGTAGAGTGTTTATTTAGGTGGATCATAGTAGCCGGAAAGCCGGGACCTTCGGCCCCGGTGGTGGAGAAAATTTAAAAGAAGGTATAGTCCCCAAATATTTAGTTGGTCATGTCATATTATAGGGTGTTAGTTAGTCGGATTACAGTAGATTGTTTAATCAGTTGGATCACGATGGCCCAGGAAGCGGGGTAGAAGGTGGAGAAGATTCAAAAGCGAGATATATTGCCCAAATATTTTGTTGGTCGTGAAATATTATAGTGTGTTAATTAGTCGGGTCACGGTAGAGTGTTTAATTAGTTGGATCATAATAGCCGGCGGGACATTCGGCCACTGGCGTTGGAGAAAATTTAAAAGCACATATAATACGCAAATATTTAGTTGGTCGTGTCATATTATAGTGTGTTAGTTAGTCGGTGCACATTATAATGTTTAATTAGTTGGATCGTAGTAAGCCGGAGGCACAGGTCCTTCGGCCCCGGCGGTGGAGAAAATTTAAAAGAAGGTATAATGCCCAAATATTTAGTTGGTCGTGTCATATTATAGTGTGTTAGTTAGTCGCGTCACAGTAGAATGTTTAAATAGTTGGATCATAGTAGCCGGAAAGCCGGGTCCTTCGGCCCCGGCGGTGGAGAAAATTTAAAAGAATGTATAATCCTCGAATATTTAGTTGGTCGTGTCATATTATAGGGTGTTAGTTAGTCGGGTCATAGTTGATTGTTTAATCAGTTGGATCATAGTAGCCTTAAAGCCGGGCGAAAGTGGAGAAGATTTAAAAGCGAGATATAGTGCCTAAATATTTTGTTGGTCGTGAAATATTATAGTGTGTTAGTTAGTCGGGTCACGGTTGAGTGTTTAATTAGTTGGATATAATTTAGGAAAGTCGGGACATTCGGCCCCAGACAGTGGAGAAAATTTAAAAGCGATATAATACACAAATATTTAGTTGGTCGTGTCATATTATAATGTGTTAGTTAGTCGGTTCACATTAGAATGTTTAATTAGTTGGATAGTAGTAGCCGGAAAGCCGGGTCCTTCGGCCCCGACGGTGGATAAAATTTAAAAGAAGGTATAGTGCCCAAATATTTAATTGGCCGTGTCATATTATAATGTGTTAGTCGAGTCACAGTAAATTGTATAATTAGTTGGATCATAGTAACCTGAAAGCTGGGTCCTTTCGGCCCCGGCGGTGGAGAAAATTTAAGAGAAAGTATAGTCCCCAAATATTTAGTTAGTCGTGTCATACTATAGTGTGTTAGTTAGTCGGGTCGAGTAGAATGTTTAATTAGTTGGATCATAGTAACTTTGAAAAGCTGGGTCCTTCGACCCCGTGGTGGAGAATATTTAAGAGAAAGTATAGTCCCCAAATATTTAGTTGGTCGTGCCATACTATAGTGTGTTAGTTAGTCGGGTCAGAGTAGAATGTTTAATTAGTTGGATCATAGTAGCCCGAAAGTCGGGTCCTTGACCCGGCGGTGGAGAAAATTTAAAAGAAGGTATATTGCCCAAATATGTAGTTGGTCGTGTCATATTATAATGTGTTAGTTAGTCGGGTCACGAGTAGAATGTTTAATTAGTTGGATCATAGTAGCCGAGAAAGCGGGTCCTTTGGCCTGACGGTGGAGAAAATTTAAAAGAAGGTATAGTGCCCAAATATTTAATTGGTCGTGTCATATTATAGTGTGTTAGTTAGTCCGGTCACAATAGAGTGTTTATTTCGGTGGATCATATTAGCCGGAAAGTCGGGTCCTTCGGCCCCGGCGGTGGAGAAAATTTAAAAGAAGGTATAATGCCCAAATATTTAATTGGTCGTGTCATATTATAGTGTGTTAGTTAGTCGGGTCACAGTAGAGTGTTTATTTCGGTTGATCATATTAGTCGGAAAGCCGGGTCCCTCGGCCCCGGCGGTGGTGAAAATTTAAAATAAGGTATAGTGCCCAAATATTTAGTTGATCGTGTCATATTATAGTGTGTTAGTTAGTCGAGAAGAGTATCGACATCATCCAAGTTTGTAAGAGCTTTCTCCTCAAACACCGATGGCTGGAAAACTTTCTTGAGCCATGATTCGCTGCAATGGCCAATGACTATTAGCTCCAGAAACCCACTTATATATAATATCATGTGCTCTATGAGAATCATAATACAACCTAGACTATATTAGTATGTCTTAAACGATTGTGTTACTAACAGTCTCATGGTAAGGAAACAAAAAGCTCAATATCCATATAAAGCCTTTTCATAACGTAAAGATGAGAACATTGGCCATCTCCATATTTGAAACCTTTTATAGTTAAAGAACAACAACATCATGTCACAAACTTAACCAATAGACATGGCAAGATCAAGAGCATCAACCGGAAACAAAGCTTGACTGAATACGATAAAATCATTGAATGTAGCATGCTGTTCATTATTATTATTTAGCTAAATAATCAAAATCCAAGCAGAAAAGAATGAAAGAGGATGGAATGTGTTTTTACCTATTCTCTGTGTGTTTCAGTTAGGTTGTTTATCCATACCTTTGGAATAAAAATTGTACCTGCAACTTGCATAAAATACAACAAATCGATAATCAGAAAAAAAAAATAGTGATCATAACTAATATAGTTGAAAGAGATGAAATGAAATAAACCAATTTGTGAGACAAAGAGAAAGAGAGAGAGTTGCACTTCATAAGGAATTAAAACCCATTAAGCCACACCATTTCCAATGAAGTCCTTGTTGGAGGAAATCTGTGTTAAGAAAGTTATGGTTACATCACTTTCATAACCTTCTTCTCACCATCAAACAATAATAAAACGGACTTTGGGGTAGGCAATCTTAAGATCCGAACCACATTACTACCATTACCAATAATTGTTTGAGAACAAAATTTACACGATAGTAGTATTACCTTTGGCTCAGTCATCATCATCAATGATTATAGAGATTATATTAACCTGGGTCTTTCTGAAGCAAAAGCTGAACCCGTACTTGTGAAATTCAACCATCTATATCAACTGTATGTGCAAATTCTGTGGTACTTAAATTACTACTTGTAAGCCAGGGATGCAAATAACAAAACGGTAACCATAGAGGACTGAATCTGGTGTGAATCTAACACACAACCTTCTGACTTGGTATTAGACGCACTACCATTGTGCCACAGACTCATATTCATTAATGGACGGTTTGAACCATGGAAGTCTGTTCTGAAAAAAACTAATTAAACATGTCAAAATCTAAAATCTAAAGGAAGAACAACACCGCTGCTTTTGTGAATCTACCAATACATATCAAAAGAAAAGAAGGAAAAAAGAGAAGGATAGTCACAGTAGAAAACAACATCTCATGGTGCAAGAAACTCACCTCTGTTTTCAAGGTATATCCATCTCGCACGCAGATCATCGCCTGCCATCGTGATTCAGATTTGTCTTATCATCTGTGTTAATTCATTCAATGGAACCTGGACGGTGTTGTAACATATTGGACACTCTTCAATGCCTTCAAATTCCTCGTCAACAAATTTGTTCTTCCAAGTCCATGTTGCTTCGGCTAAGGTACCGTTCTGCAATTTAATTAGTACATAAATCAGTTTTCTTTCTCTTAAAGAAAGGCTTATTAAGAAGGAAAAAGTAATTGGTTTCCCCAATCCAACAAACTCACAAACTTCACCAGCTTTAAGCAGTGCAGTTGGTTGATCTTCAGTTGTAACAAAAGGAAGAATAAGTAATATTTTCAAGTGGCATAAAGAGTGAATTCAGCGGAACCATCCCTAACATTTGTCAATCAGATAGTCCAGGACCGTTACAATCGAAAGCTAGAGAATTGTATATGAACTGACACCAAGTTAATAAAGAGGAGAGCATAAAATCTTCTTCATAGAGCCGTTAAAATTTACTAAGTAATATCCGGGCATGTCCACCCCAAAATTAAGAACACACAAATAGGAAACCAATTCCTAAATAAATCTGAATTCAAAAGAAAATCATCAGACACCCAGAATGAACTGAAATCAACGGTTTATTTTAAATCCTAAGCAGGGGATATATTACCTGTTAAATAAACAAACAGGACGTCATGCTATTGTCTTTGTTGAAACCCAAAATTTGATTACGTGAGATATATGATCACAGATTATGAAAACTGACCTCCATCAATCCAAAGAATCTGAGAGGCTTTGAAGTGCAGCTACAACTATCCACCATGATTTCTGTATTACATAGTTTCAGCTCCACTACATAATCTACAAAATAACCAAAAAAAATGTTGTTTTGGGTTATTGATATTAAATGCAAAACTCAAAAGATAATTACGTATTTTGTGACTGTATGGAATTCTGAAACTCGTTGAAAGAGCACTTTTCAGATTTCCTATTAAAAGAAGCAAACAGAGTTGTACCAAAATTCCAAACTGCACTTGTCAAGCAACCAAACCCAAAACATTCAAATTACTTTTTCCAAACAAATATTTTTGCTTCACCAGCTGAAGTACAGATTTGAAACACTTCACCATGCTTCAAATTCACAGCCCATTCGAATAGAAGCACTTTCCATATTGGCAGGCTTCTATGTTCTTCTTCCATTCTTAGTGACAAACACACCTTAATTTAGCCTCATAAAATAGTTTGAAGCACTTTCCATATTGGCAGTCCATTTGAAACCTAAAGTTAGTCAAACACACCTATGAAAAGGCTTCTCTGGAGCATCAAAGTCAGCTTCATACTTCGTCATAATGTGGTTCCTATATTGAGCAGCAACATGAACTTCCTGGTTCACAAATAATCAATCAACTCATCTAGCATATCTATATCCCCAACTGGGTAATACCAAAACCAAGGAAAAACTCAATTTCAGGAGTATAAAAAGCTTACCTGGTGTTATTTCGTGTAGTCTTCAGAACTAAATGCTGGGTCAGGATTACCTTAAGGTTATTTCTCAGTACTTTTATACTACTTTGAAGGACCCCAGCTAGACTTGTGAATCCAACAGTAGGCTTCATTCCCATGACTGATTTATGACTCGAGGGGGAAGGATAGATCCATGCTTTCCTTCCCTAAGAATACTGTTACCAAGTTCGCAGCTACTAATATAGCTGATTCACTGTTCGAACCACATGGAATGTTGCCAATAGATTGGCAGCCATATAAAGCCACTGAGCAAAAATTGATGCTGGTATGTTGACTAAACCTTACACTTCAGGTTTAATCTTACTAAGCAATAGGCGAAGAAGATTCTCTCTTGTAAATACTTTGTAGGTAAATTAGTGTGTTAGTTCAGCCATTAAGAGCAGTTAGTTCATCTGTGTGGTGCTCTACCTGGTATTACTTAACATGTTTCTACGTGGTATTACTTAACATGAAAGCAGGATGCCTAGAAGAGCTTAGGTCTACCACGGGGAACAATCAGGTGGAAGATGCAATGTTGAAAACCCAATAAGGTGCAATGTATAAACATAAAGAGAACAATCAGAACAAAACAAAGATGCAATGTTGAAAACCCATGTGTCTGCTTCTTCTTCCTCCTGTAGTTGCAGAGATTCAACTATTAAGCAACAAAATCACAAACCTAACAAAAATCTTCATTAAAATCAGTTCTTCGATTTTCTCAGTACATTCGTCAGCTTTACCCTTTGAGAAAAAGAAATTGAATGAGCTTACCGAAGAAATTATATTCAACAACAAAGAACAAAAGTAATATGAACAATAGGTATTTACCTGTGTTGTTAAGCAAAACAATAACTTTCTACAATCCTTGAGAATTTTCATCATTGAGTGCGCAATATAAAAAACCCAACTGATTTCCAAGTTTTTACAATACTCCTTTCTACAATCTCAGCACTTCTCCATCTCCGCTAAACACCAGATTCAATGGCAGAACCTCTTAAGTTTTTAACGAATTCGGGAGTTTCAATTCAAGAAGTTCCGTCGGAGACTTGAATTACCATCTAGGGTTAGCGTAAGGTTGCTGAGGAGAGAGAATTCAGAAGTGGTGTTGGCCGAATAGAGAAAGAAGTATTAGTTTTGGTCTAATTTCTTCCTTCACCTTCATCACCAGTTCACTACCACCTCAAATTTCCACCTCAAATTGAACCCAGTCAAACCCAGATCTAACAATCACCATCTGAGTTGTTAGTTGCCGCTCCAACTTTTCCTCATTGAACTAATTATCACATCTAAACCTTACAAAATTCAAACACAAAGGTGTGAGATGCCGCTCCAACTGATCTCAACAGGATAGCACTCAACTGATCTTAAGTGCCATGACGTGGAGCGATTTCCACTGTGTTATGTAAAGCCCTGGCATCTAAGAATTTTGTGCTATTGGGAGTGGTACCAACCTGTCCTTGAAGAAACAAAATTTTGACATTATCCTTCCCGTCGCGCATAGCGAACTCTGTATCCAATAATGCTCCTTTCAAATCTCCGAATTTCAATTTACATGCCTAAAAGAGCACCCAAACAATTGCATTAGAGTTACAACAATATTCTAAGAAATACGACAAACTCCTACACTAAGAATTGCAGTACTAAAATATTTCCTTGTTCTTTTCCTGTAAAATCACAAACTCAACAATTCAAGCAAAACATCAAGAAAATCTTAAAGTCAGTGGAATATAGAACGGAAGGAAAGTGTCTTAAGATTCTGAATAAGTTGATTAGTCATCATCATAAGCATCTATAGCATAGACTTTATCATTTACAGTTTTAGAGAATAGGGAGACGAAAAGAGTGATGGTTAGACAAAACAATCTTTTACCTAGTTCTAAAACTCAATTTCACAAATCAGTTAAAAGAGCAATACCTCAGCTTCAATACCGTCAGCTCCAACTCAGATTCAAATCCCATTCAAGATTAACACACAGCATCAATATGCTCAGCCATCACCAACAGTTGCAATCCCAAATTCAGTCCCTGCAAGTCTCATAGCACACACACCAGAACCCATTGCCCCATTGTTGTAGCTTCTCTGGTAGCAACACCAACAACAGCTCTGCAACCACCACTGATTCCAACACAACCTAACTGCAATCCACCCATTCACCAAAGCAAGCTCCATTCTCCTCTTCTCAGTTCTTCAAACACCAATTACCCATCTATATGAACATAGCAAAAAAACGAACGTGCAGGAAAAATTATGAAAAAACAACAAAATCAAAACATGGATTTTTTTAGCCAACAAAACTCCCCATAGCAGTGAGTATCATCATCATTCTATTTTTTCATGGACTGCTTTTCCCAAAGTGACGAATAGAAAGCCAAGCAAAGGGAAATTTCAACATGTCACAAAAAATGACAATAAAAGGAAAAAAGTATAGGCTAACAACCTTTAGGCATTTACCAATGGCAATACATGACAGCATCTCATCGGGTTCTGACTTCTGACAATAAGCATAAGATTGCAGGCATGGACTTCATTGATCCGACGACAATGAGCTTAGTGATATTTGGATTGACATGGGTCATCAGCTCATGGTCTAGGATGATTTTGTTTCAACACATTAGTCCACAGGCAAATGGTTGCCTTTTTTTTCTTAAAATTAATCTTTGCTAGAGCTTTCATTCTTCTTAAGAACCGAAAGTGTAGATATATAACCAATTAAAATCCAATTTCAACGATGCTCACAACAGGCAAGAAAGAAACAGTAGAGGGCAGTAAACTTTACTTGTGGTAACCTAAGTAGGGCAAGTAAACCAATGAATGCGAGCACCTGCCAAGAAAGAAAAAAAAACAAAAAAATCACATCAGATAGCCAGTAGAAGGCAAATGCAATCGAATATCCATCATAATCAATTTAGGCAAAACTCGTCGCATTAGCAACTCTCAGCAATCCACAGTTGAGAAAAATCTGCTATGGGATCATCCATAATAAACGCAGCTAATGTCATGCACTTTGGCTAGACTTATTCGAGATAATCATCTGAACATAAAAAAATTTAGTATCAATTTTCCAAACTAAGCAGGATTTGACAAACAGTAGAGAATTACCTTAAATCATCCATCCATGACAACTGCAATACAACAATCTTCAATCCAGATACAACGTCACCACCATATACAAAACCAACAAACGATTCAACTGTGTATCAATCCGACAAAGCTATGCAACGGTATAAATTGGCTTCATTGATTGGTTACCTGAAACCAATATAAATAACGGTTCATCGCAGTTGATTTGGGTTATTGATACATTGAACAAAATAAAAAATCATCAACACCTGCATGATAAACCTCAAGTGCCATAGTTTCGAGAGAGTCGGGCATCAACCGAAAAATTAAGAATACAAAGCAATCAACACAAAATCATGAAGAAAATCGAGAACCAAGAACAGGAGAAAGAAATCGAGAGAAATTTATAACCGAAAAGCTCATCTAATATTTGCTCTGCCTAAACCTAGGACGTCTCTTTGAATTGGTTTCAGCGCAACGATCATTCAAACATGGGAACTGTCAATGTCTGAGATAAATGAGTTATAAAGCCTAATATTTGCTAAACAGAAAACCGCAATTCTGGGTCTTGAATTCTCACAAAACGAAATTTATAAATGAACTCATAGAAAAGAATTACCTCGAGCAAAATTAAACAGAATCGACGGCCCCGAATTACTCTCGCGGATCCGAAGAAAATCAAAAAATTACACCCTGAAGAAAATCAAACCAAAAGACTAAACGTGCAGATTTGTTATCACGAAAGAGCAGACACAGTGAACTCTAAATGAACTGAAATTTCAAATATTCGTTATATAAACCATGATAATGAAGGGATTTGTTATCACCAAAGAGCAGACACAGTGATGACCTGAATCCGATTAGCCGATTACCGACACCTATTGAAAGCAAGCCAACATTATAAATCTTCTAATTGTACAATTGACATCTGTACGTGCAGATGTCCTACCCAAATTATGCTACATGTCCTTGGCAATTTATCAATTAGATCCTAAGAACAATCACAAATTTAAAGTTAGCAGATTGTAATCACATATATTGAGTTACCGGGATAATTCAAGTGAACTGATAATAGCATAACACTCGGCAGATTGGAAAATTCATATCACACAACGCTCGGCAATCACTGATTTAGGCACGAAGCTGCAACAGAGTTCCCAACCATAACACTCAGCAACATCTACACAATTCCAGGAGTTATGAGGCTTTGAAGGTCCCAAATTCATATATATGCAAGCTCTGTAATGAGAGTAAATGGTGTTCATTGCAAATGAATACTGAACACTTTACTAAAGAAATACAGTATCAAATTAGAAGAAAGCCAATATGCACTTCTGAATCACAAATTTACAATCTGAAAAGACATGAACTTGAAATCCAAAACCTTAAACTAACAAAGCATGGAAATTATATTCACCATAAACTTAGACCTCAAGCCCACGATAGTCAGTTCTCAATTCCGACACTCCTTCCAATTAGGCCTCTTTGTAACTTGAAAGAATTTTGATAGCCCGGTTAAGGCTTATATATGCATACCGATTAAACAGAGACGCACAAACAATATGGGTTTGCCAGTGATGATACCTGATTGGCTGAAGTTGTTGTTGTGCGGGTATTGATTAGAAATGGCAGATGTTAATAAGCTTGCTCCGACGTCCACCTGTCGTTGAGCTGATGGTTTTTCATTCTGAAGTGAATGCATATGAGCATTTATATGAACCTCAAGCCTCGACATTACCTCAAGCCTCGACATACTGTTTGATGCACCACTTGCAGCTGACGTAAAACAAAATATCAATGATGTGAGGTCTATCCGTCTATACAATGTACCATAGTGTCTTAAATACAATGACTGATTGATCCTGGTATTTTATCTCAGTAAAGTTAAGTAAAACACCTTTCCGGTAGTATTGAGGATAAAAACATAAACAGGCTAACAAAATGGCCTTCGACAAACTATAGAATGATACAAACTCGAATACGTAGCTTTCCTAACAGTAAGCTTATTGGCCATACCTCTGCTAAATTGAAATGAGCATATCTACCCCATCCGTAAGGTAAGCTCCCATAATCTGCAACACAGTCTGCATGTATACGCCATCCATAAGGCAAATTCCCAGGGTACCACCATATCTGCCAAGGATTCGAGAATGAAAGAGACTAAAATAAAACCCAGATAAGTTAATGGTGCCGAAATTAACATGTAGGTCTTTTCTAGGAAAAGAAAGGTCTTCCACTATCACGCTGCAAACAAAAAAGATTAGCTAATAAGAATCTTTAGTTAAAACATGATTTGATCTTCTCTAACTTCTTCTCGCCCTATCAAATTTCAAAAATTGGAATGCAATGAAAATAAGAGTTTACCCTGATTAGAAAAAGAGAGAATCAGGTCATGGCGCTCGAATAACCGTCGATCCCTGCGAGCCATAGAACCAAGGTTTCATTAAGTGAATAAAATTCACGATTAGGAACCCATCCATTAACAATGTTGTACTCAACAATGGGTTCTGTCATTGTCTCTCTGCTATGGGTTTTCTACAGAATATACATTGAGAAGATTATGAATGAACTATGGAAAAATCAATACCCTTATAATTTTCAATGAGATGAGTTCCTACCTAGTAACCTCCAGGATTTTCTTGCTTCTGATGTTTCTCGTAAAATCCTTCTAAACCAGATTCCAGTAAGAAAGTTTTCAAATGCACTTCACATGGGAAGCCATTACTGGAATCTATTCCTAAAAAGAGGCACATGTTTCTGATTCTACATCGACCCTGTAGAAAAATCAACGAATCCCAATCAATACAGTTAAATTCAGACAACTATATCGGAGAGGGAAAAAAAATCCATCCTATCCTGATTCACCTTCAGGGCTTTGTTAAACTTGAGGTGTTTCAACTCCAGCTTAGTGCTCACCGAAGATTTGCTTGATTGGATGTTGAGAGGTGTAAAACAGAAAACAATTCTATATCCTTAGTGCTCACCATTCCATATCCTTCGCATATTTAAACAAAGAGGCATAAAACAGAAAACGATGAGTAAATTACACATCAATAAACTAAACACAGGTACTAATATCTGTATCACCCTTACCAGTGTTACCACCAATCTACTTGGAAAAAGAAACTATAAAGGATACAAACAGTTTGCCTACAGATATACAGAACTTTTAAAACGTAAAACAACATAAAACGTAATGATCAGAAAACACCAAAACCACAGAACTTCTACCATCAATTTTCAATGCATAAAACTCCCATAAAAATGATCCACACGAACCAACAGAACAGTTCTTGGAGAAGACACTCTCTAAGTTAGACCCATGTCACCAAAAAGCAATAATTCTATCCCAACAAAACATTAAAAGCCAAGCAATTAACATTAATCAAGCTGCATCTAACAGATCTCATACCTACAATAGTTGGAGCAAGAGATGCAATACCAGTGGGAGAAAACCATGGTTCTACCTGGGAAAAAGCAATAACAAAAATATTAGTTTAGAAAATCGTTTATTTTTTTCTTAAGAAAAACTACCAATTGTAGAATCGGATCAAAGTGAGAAGCTTTGTTCCCTGAGAACCGAAACTCGATCAGAATGCTAAAACCATCAATCTAACCTTCTTATTCTTCAATTCCTCGTCTTTCTGATATTACTTTGTTTCATGGTTATCCCAGGAAACCCAAGATAAGGACGGACGGAAATCATATCCCTTTCTGTTTGTCCCTAATCAAATCCAACACCAGTATTGTGTTCTTTTTTCAACTAATAGCTGCTTGTAAGAGGAAGAAGAAGACAATCAAGACATGCTTGACGTTAATTAATCAAATTACAAAAGAAAAAACCAATAAATTCTAATACCTACATCCCGAATGAAGACAATCAGACTCCACAACCTAATTACACAACCCCATACACCTAATTCCTAATTATACTTCAATTAAGAGCAAACCCATCATAATTTGATCAAATTATAAATCAATTCCACACAAACAGAGTTAACTAAAGAAACCCTAAATTACCTGGTTTTGTGATTCCTCATCAGAATAACCTCCCATCGATAAATCAAAAACAGACCCTTTTAATTCTCTGTAATCATCGACCCAATAACATCATCCGACTCCAATCAAATTCTCAACCAGATGAAACCCTAACTTCAATTTATAACAGCACCGTTTTTTTTCTTCTTTCTTCTCTTTCGTTTCTTTCTTCTCTGTTCTTCTCGATGTAGAGATGATTTTTGGGTACGGCTTGAGAGACTTGGATCGTGATAATCAAATACTCGATGTAGAGATGATTTCAGTCTCTGCTAGTCGTGGTTCTGAGAAAAAAGTGATGGAGTAGTTAATAACGAAGAAGGACCTGTTTTTTTTTTAATTCTCTGAAGATATATGTGCAAAACGATACGGTGTACGCGGGCTTAAATTAGGCAAAACAGCCCTGACCGATCTCGGCCATAGGATCTCATCTGGACGGCCATAGAATAATCTCGAAAAGATACCGTGTATACGGGCCTAAATTACCCTAAACAGCACCGACCGATCTCGGCCGCATGATCGAATCTCGACGGCCCCGAATTACTCTCCCCGCCGCTTTTTTGCTGGCCACAGGATCCTCGATCCTACGGTCACGTTTATCCACCAGCAATTCCGAAAAAAAGAAAAGTAAACCAAATCTGACGGGCACGAATTACTCCTCGAATCCCACGGTCATCTTTATCCCGGACATAACCACCACTTTTCCATAATAAATTACTAGGTATCACCCCGGCCTACGGCCGGGGCTCAACCTCTGTCGAGTTTTTTATGTTATT
Organism: Papaver armeniacum; assembly: GCA_023531295.1. Classification (NCBI taxonomy): domain Eukaryota; kingdom Viridiplantae; phylum Streptophyta; class Magnoliopsida; order Ranunculales; family Papaveraceae; genus Papaver; species Papaver armeniacum. The sequence goes on along the minus strand of JAJJWW010005370.1, from coordinate 107,485 downwards.
TGGTGGAAGCGGCTGGTATCCTCCAATATTTTAGTTAAGAACCGGAATTTCAATATCCAAAACATTGTTTCGTGTTTAGTTAAGCCGTGACATATCGCCCAGTGCTTGGTTGTGTCATATAGACTTGTTTGTTTTTTTTGGTCGACGAAAATTAGCCGAGGCCGGGGCCTACCGGCCGTGGATTAGAAAATATAGGATAGTGTAGTATCCATCTTAAAATTAGTTGACCGGGGCTCGACCTCTATCAAATTTTCTATGTTACTTGGTCACACATGTCGGTATCCTCCAAATATTCTAGTCAAGATGTAAGTTAATTGGGACTCATAGAACCGGTATTTAAATATCCAAATTATAGCATCGTGTTTATTTAGTAGGGATATATCATTTGAGTGATTAGTTGTATCCTACAGACACATTGTTTTGTTGGTCAAAGAAAATTAGGATACAACGTAGTCTTTATATTAAAATTAGTTGTGATTTGGATGAAATCAAGAGTTTAAGTGTATATAAGTTAGTCGTGGCTGCGCCCATGTGTTATGTTAGTCGGGTCAAATGTGTTTTGTGGTTTAGCTTATATGTTAGCCAGATACTAAGGCCTCGATATTTTGTTGGTCGGGTCAAATTACCACCTGGAAGTACCCCTCAAACTATTTTAGAAATTAATATTTGGCATTAAAGTTAACATAATTATAAAATTAAATTAAGTTAAATTTTTTGATTATATTGAATTACATGACAGATGGGACTAAATATATTGATTTAGTATATTAATAAATACGTGTACAAAACTTGAGCTTGGAAGGACCAAACGGCTCTCTATTAATAGCATGAGCTCGTAAGGAAATAGACGTTTTTTTTTCACGTGATATTGAAACCAACTTATTTTAGGAAACCAAAACCGACTAACATTTTTTTTTTTCACGTGATATGGAATTGGCGGTGATTTAGGAAACCTAAACATAAGGAAACCAAGTGCCGTGATTTTTTTGTAGGAAACCCAAGGGATCCAACGCACGAAAATATCCCTCGCCCAACTCTCGTCCGCGCCACGGATGACGAAATCGATGGCCGGATTTGTCGGTCTACACAAACACCACTTCTTTTATAATATAGACTAGGTATC